>JAQIXX010002449.1:0-24463 GCA_034700605.1 Willowsia nigromaculata | reverse complement strand
CCTGAAAAATTTTTCGTCCCTGACGAGCAAAAAAACGAAATTCCCGAAAAAATCCCTAATAATGTCGGAAAATCCCTAAAAATTTCAGAAAAAATCCCTGATTTTCTATTCTTTCCTGAAAAATCCCTGCCGCGCCGCGGCCGAGTGGCGCAAGAAATTCCACGTCCGCCATTAGGTAACAATAAAAACTGCTAGTTTTTTTCAAACTCATGATTTCAATAGGGTCGACACATCAGCATCAGAAAAAACATACACACATACGCTTAATTTATTTACAAAAACAAAAGCCTTTTAGTTGTCGTAAATACGCATGAAATTCCCTTACATCGGGAGGGCTTAATCATATACTACATATTAATTATTCTCATAAATATTCTTTACGGCAATTATTTGCATATTTCTCTCCATTTTTTTGCAAAAACTTTCACCCTATCCTATAGCCGTTTTGGGAGTTTTGCATTATCAGATTTAATTGTATTGTATGAGAAGTGATTACAAACAATTCGAGCTCATAAAGTATCATATTTTTATCGAAATAAGATCAAAACGTGATTGATCAATAAGATAAGATCAATGATTGAACTATTCAACGTATTCATCAACCAATCATCTTTCATGCCTCCACATTCTCCATATGACACATTATGCACGTATTTTTTTGTATTGGTACATGCTGTCATGCAAGACTTGTTAAAGTAAACTTGAGTTTTAAAATTAAAACGTCTGTTACCACCATGTACATGAGTTGTGAGATTAAAGAACATGCATACTGTAGTTCTCTATTATAAAATAGAATTGCTCTACTATCAAAATCGCATAATATGGCATTTTCCGGGTGATTATATATAGTTCATATACCTACATAATATACATGTGTCGTGTGCTCCCGATGCTTCAGAAAATGCATATAGCATGCAGTAGCTATACTACATTTTTCGTTGGAAGTACATACCAGTAATTCCAGAGTATTAGCATTACTTTCCAACGTAGAATATTGGATTTCTCACAAAATCCATATTGTAGGAAAACAGCCTACATTTCACCATTGGGAGATGCACACGTTTGACACGCTACATTCTTCGAAGACAGCTTTAGAAAAGGTGTAGTTTGTGACTACTTCCTCTCCTCTTACACAACATCACACACATTCTTTTCACCAGAGAGAGGCTGTCACATGCAATATCAATACAGAAGAGCCGAGTAACATACGAACTAGTCTTTCGCCTCACAACCAGGAAAGTTTTCGTCCTTCCATTTACAATAGTAATGCTACACTGACGTAGGCATGTATGAAAATAGAAGATCAAAAGGAATATATGTAGTAGTGCTTTCCTGGGAGGTTCCTCCTCTCTCTCGGAACATTTTCTCTGAAAGAAGCCAACTTTGGAAGATCGATGAAACGCCACGTGCCGCCAAATTTCTCTCCTCCTCCACCACCACCATCATGGCTCGTACCATTATACCATATCACCACCACCTAAGAAATAAACTCAGTCAGCAGTAATGGAGGCGAACAGCAGCCTTATAAGACAGCAACTTTTAATAGGGGATATGCCATAGAAAAGGAACTGTTGTTACTTGCTCCTGCAATGTCTGATGTCCTGTGCGAAGAACCTAAAACCTAATAGAACAACGCAACGGTAAAATCATAGAGAACGGCAAAAAAACCATATTACGACAAAGACGTGAAACGATGGAGGAAAAGAAGTAGTGTGTGCTTCCTAATAATAATGTCCCATCTACAAATCCCTTTGCTTCCTCATCCTTCTTTTCCGCTTGTAATCTGCATTTCACGAAAGAAGAAGAAGAAGCGAAAAACCCATTTTTTTCTTCTCTTAATATATAAACGCTTAGGGGGTTGTTCTGCTCTTTCTACTACTGTGTAATTTTGTCTTGGGAGGAAAATGGAAGATGAAATTTATCCTCTGTATCTGAAGTGCACTATGTGTGAAAAATGAGAGAAAAGTGTACCCTATATGAAAACAAGGTTGTAACACAATTTTAAGCAGAAATAATGAAATTGTTACCTGAGGTAATAGTCAGTATATTTGAAAATATACTTTCATGTAAAGTAAAGCAAGCTACTTTTTCATATTCTGGGTTATTGCAATTGCATCTAAGCTATTATTTTGGATGTCGGTATATAGGCATATAAGCTCACACAAAATCTTCAGCGTAGTTCTAACTTTTAAGGAGGGAAATGACACACGATGTGAATATGATGAAGACTATTATTATGAGTTTTGTTTCGCTGCATGCACATTGCAATCAAGAGCTAGTAGCTTGCATACCATTAATGCAAAAAATCATGTCTCTGATCCTTCTTCCTCATCATCTTCTCCACTCGCATAGTCACGTCATCAGCAAAGTGTACTATGCATGTCGTCATGTTTCTGTCCACTTTTCAGATACCGTACATCACATTTGATTGTCATCATGTTTCAGATTATAACCCTTTGTGAATAGTTTATCAAAGAATTATGCCAACTCCACACCATCTCACCATCACTCATCATTACATCTTAAAAGTTTACCTTGATATAACCTACACAAAATAGTAAATATTCAACAATTTAACGTAGCAGTATCGGAACTATGTTACGAGCTTTTTGAAAACTTTGAGAGTGCATTTCTTATGAAGCAAACAACAAAGGTCTTTCTAGTACGAACACGATGAAGGAAGTACAACTAAAAATAAGGCTCTCACAGAGTTTTCGTCTTTTATCTCCTTCTAATTCTGCATAATGCACAGTTAATACACCTTTCATTCTCGGATTAATCTGTGTACAAAAGGCTTCTCATGGCTTTTCTACTTTTACTCTTCAAAAGGACGTTGTTGAGCCACGGACTTTAAGACAAATACAAGTACAGTTCATTACATCCTGTCTGCTTATACAGCTAAATGTAGACCATCCCTGTTGCATAACAGTTTGAAATATGTGCAGTTAAAGGATGCGAAATTTGTTCAGAGTATAAAACACTAGTCCTCTTCAAAAACTTTTCTTGTTTTACAACTTTGCTTGCTTACACAACGGGCATGTTCTTGTGCTGTGTGTGTACACATACAATATCAATCGATGAAGGCTTCGGAGTACATGCATGAAATGTTCATATGATAATCATAAAAAATGATCTTACAAAAGTTTCGTTTCTTGCACTTTGAAACAAACTTCCTGTGTGAAATTTAATGTGAGAATGTGTGCGATACGCGGCATTGATGGCAAGTGGCAAGTACGAAAACGTGTGGCGAGCTTTTTACACACTTGTGAGAAGCGAAGCGAAGAAAAATACCTTTCAAGAATTTTGTACAGCCTTTCGAAAGGAACAGCAGGCTCCATTAATATGCTAAAATGAGAGGAGAACATTAAAGGCCCATAGAAGAAAAGAACGAGTTATGCATAAAATAGCATGCTATTTTCTTCTCCATCTTCATTTTCTTTCGCCTGAGTTTTTACGAACCAAAATTACATGAAGCAATAGACGTAGGAGAATACAGTAAATAAGCACCATATAGTCTGTATATACATGATGTGCTGTATGATATGTGCCTAAAGCAAGACGTCTTTTTAGAGTCTATGCATTTCACAGAATATTATTATTATTAAAATGAATGTACTTGTTTCTTTTCTTCTTCGAGAATGAATGAGATTCCCACCATGCCATTCCACTCTTTGGTGGAAATAATTTACTTTTTTCATTCCCTAACTGTCTTCGCTTATTCACCGAAACGTTCACTATTTTTTGAACAAAATGGAAGCATGTATACGTATATCTATATGTATCATTTTTTAGAGAAAAAAAGAAGAAATAGAAAATGAGCATTGTCGCACATTTCATACTTCATCTCTTTTCTTAGTGAGTCCCTTGTTTTCTACCTTCCTTGGGAGCAAGAGCATATAGTCAGGAGAGGAAGTTCACGGTTGTGAGTTGTAAAAAGTAGAATGAGTTCAGTTCAGCCATAAGGACGGTGACGAAAGACGACAATGTTCAACCAGAAAAGCAGAACCAGTATAATAATATTAATGATGATAATCGTCATCATCATCATCGTTTTCATCATCTTCCCATCATCATCACATTCAAACTCAAGGACCATATGCCGTAACAAATGAAAAAGTAAGTAAAGAAGGGAGAAGACGTGATCATTAAGCTTTACAGATGAATTACATGAAGTTGTATACGCTGAAAAAATGCTCACGTTCTTAAGTATCATTCAAACTATGTAACATTTTCTATTTTTGTTCTATCCTATCTACGTTGTAGTTTTTTAAAAAATAAAAATAAATGGCAAAAGAAGAGGAACAGGAGAACAAAACCAGACCAGGACCAGATGATGTTTATTTCAAGGAAACTTACAAAAGTAAAGTTTCGCACGTTACATTTTTCTTCGTTAAAAGAAAACAACTGACATAAAGGATACCATTTTCAATATTACTATTTTGTGTAAAGTATAAAGTTTGCGTGCACTGACTGAGAATTGAAAAAAATGGCTCAGGAGGGAGTTGGGTGATGGAATATAAAAATGAATAGCAACTCTTCAAAACAAAAAGTCTGCAGATGCAATAGCATTGACCAGTAATTGTATTTTTCGATGAATTCTAGATTACATAAACATCATGGAATATCTGGAAAGCAATAGCGTTCGCATACAAAAAACTTCTTAATTATTTTTGCATAATCCAAAAATGACAATAAATGAGTCAAAAATGAATGGCTGCAATATATGAAAAGCGCTAACAATCTGTATGCATTTACTTTCATATTTTCTGAGCGTTTATCAACTTTCATTATCCAATCCGCAACACAACATCAAATATATATTTATATTATCCTAAATATGATAGGTTTCCTTATGCAGCGATAAGTTAAGGTTTTTATCATTGTCATATATCATAGGATTCACTCCTCCATTACCTTGCAGAATGGTAATGTCCATATACAATACTATAAAAGGAAAACTGCTCTCTCTGACAGTATTCAAAAAATGGCTTGTGTGGTGCTGATAGCTCTGATGAAAAATACTTTTATCTTCTACTACAAGTTAAACAGTCTTGTATGCCTACATCATTAAAATAAACTGCAGTTGGCACTGTGATTCTGTATTCACGCACCATGGACGCACTATACGCACTTTTACATCCCTTTCAAAGCCAGTGATGCATACCAAAGCTTTAATTCGTTGATACTTACGCGAAGCAATACTATATATATTTATCTTGATGAAATGACAACAGAAGTGCATACTATTCAACATTCATTACATTTTGCACGTTCACCTCACCCCTCAATTCTGCGTCCCCTGCATGCATAATACAATTACCAAGTTGTTATGTGTGGTGGTGAAAAAAAAACGAAGGTTCGTTGCACGCACTTTTTTTATTCTAGTGCTCTGCTGATGTTGATGATACGCACAATTTTGCTAGAGTCGATTAGATTATTGCAAGTATGTTGCTTCTCATACCATGCGCGTATTGCACTTGAGCCAATCGCCATGTCATGTAGAATTTAATGTACTCTTGTATGAAAAAGATTCATGATAATACTAAACACGTTGAGAATTTATATATGCCAATTTCGTTACTGCTGTGGTGTGTATATAACAAAAAATCTACCCGCAAATTATTTTTTTCTTGCAGCGTCTGCCTTTCATGCAGTTGTTGTCAGGAGTTAAAATACGTCTTGCCTAAAGCAAAGCATTTTCTTTAGCTCAAAGTTAAAAGTACAAAACTGTGCTATACCATTTCGTGGTTTCGTAGTACTGTAATTTGATTCCCTTACGTTTCTCTCCTTATGTATTTCACATTAGCCCTGAATTGAATTATGATAATACTGATAATTTTGCGAGTAACAACTTCCTTGCACTTCCTTCATAATCTTTATTATTAGTGTAGAGAATGTTGCCTACTTGGTCATGAAGCTGATGGCAATGTAAAGTTTCTTCACTTTAAAATGACTGTCTATTTGTATATTTTGAACAAGAAGTCACATCATCTTTATGTCTACGTTTACCATGTATGATGATGATGTACATTCGTTTCCCAAATTTCCTCAATCTAAAAAAAGGAGTGTAAACTACGTCTTAAATCTCAAACACCAGTATATATATTTGTAAACATGTATGGATCAGTGTGTAGTTTTTTGTACTTTTATTTATTCATAATGTATGATGAGTTGCTTAAACTTAACTTCAAATCCGTTCTTAGTTGGAGTAAAAGTTAAATACTCGAACTATCGCAATCTTTATCGAAATAATTCATTGTGATGTTCTGACATCAACTTTTGAAAAGAATTGTAACTGTCAAAAGTTGACGGAGTTATTACATGAATCTTTTATCTTAAACAGTTGATGAACCAAATTGCTAATTGGAACAAGAAAAGTGAAACTCATGTAGTAAGGCAAACTACTATCGTAATCACTATTCTGTGTTCTCTCAAATTACATAGTACACTTACATTTGGCATGCGCATGTGAACTTAATGGATATGATTTGTTCATACTTTCCATCTACCCCATCGTCAATATGTTTCTATTCAAATAATTGTATACTATATAGCAAGTCTATTTCCCACTGTATGTTTGCTGGCTTTCACTTTTCAAAACTTTTTGTCTAATGGCTGGAACATTTTCTCCCATAAAAACAAGGGAAACTAACTGAACTTTTGTCATTGCTCCCGATTTTCTCCACTGATCCAGCAGTTCTTTGCTACACTCTTCTTTCGCATGTTTTGTGTGTGTGCAAACAGTGCTACCTAATATACTGATGTTCGTGAGCAGTAGAATTTTAGTAGTTTAGGTGCCTGTCTCAAACTAAAAGGAGCTAGCAATTTCTTCCGTAAGAACTGGATTAAACTCGATGTAGTTTTTTGCTCAATCCATTCTCAACCCGAAATAACGTCTTACACAAACATCCTGTTTACATGCCAAGTGTCCCTCACTCAACGTTCTCAAGAACATTCCCATTCTCCTCGGTGTTCTCTTCCTCCCCCATCTTCTATGTTCTTACATTATATTATGGTCTGATTCATTTCTTTACTCCTCATGGAAGGCTCCATGTGTCAAGTGTAGCGTCAACATCAACATCGTCGCTAATTTGCACTTTCATCGAGCATGATATAAATCCTAGAAGTGAGGATTGAAATGGAGACATTTTTCTTACGGTTTCATATAGAGCTTCTTCTTCTTCAGGATGGTAACATCACAAAATGCTTGAAAAATCAGGATGTCAGCAATATGCATTCCTACTCTATGTCCATCTGCCTTTCTCCTTCATATCTTCTAGCAAACCGCAACGTGGCAAATATATTCCTATTTCCATATTCGCTGATTTTGCAATACTTGTTTATAATACTTTTCTTATCAATGAGGATTTCACACGTTTCACCTTCTCATTGAAACGTAAAATGTTACGCCATACCTTCTAGATACTGTCCAATATGAAACATTCATGGACGCAAAAATCCAATTCGGATACCGTCAGATATACTTTTAGGTGCTGTCTTTCACTCTTCTTGTGCGAATGAGTGCACTAACGCTATGCAAAGACGCAAATGCTCGCGCTTTTCATCTTCAACATGGTTTTACTTTAAGCAACTCGCAACTTTCGTTTCACACCAATTCTACGCAATTCTTTGCGTCATCACACACATATAATAAACAAATTCTCCAACAGCAGCCTTTACATATTCTGTATTTATAACTTTTTATATCATTAGTGCTGGCAAAAGTTGAAAAAAAAGTTCGCGCTTGATGCAATCATCACATTACTTTCGACTTATAGAGTACAATCGCGAGCAGCCGGATTTTGTTTTATTTTATTTATGTCCGTGCTCAGAGTGTCAGTCAAGTTATAAAACCAAGATGCAAAAGTAAAGCAGCTTTTTAAAAGGATTTCAGAAAAATATAGATATATAGGACCATCATCTAGAATAAACTTGGACGAGCCGAGCGCTTTCCAAAAACTCGTGATAATATTCGATGTAACAAAAAAGTAGCAAACTTTCAACGGAGCGGAGGAAACTTGCTGACAGAAGATTATTATTGCTTAACCGAAAATCGACTACATAAGGCACGCACGTATACGCCAGTTTGGTACATATAAAAAAGAACAGAATCTCAAGTGAGCGAGCAACGAACATTATTTAGGCTTTACTATAGAATCCTGGAAAAGAAACGATAGCTATTACTTCCCCTCCTAATTCTCGCAGATCTACAGTAAAAAAAGGTATGAATATAATAGAACATGCTCGCCTGCTCTAGATAGCTCCGTTCTCTACTCTTCCATCGTCGTCATTGGGTCCAGTTCGCACCAGTCAAGTCTAATAATGCACTTCATTCCATTTCGTTCGAGGAAAGGCGCATCCAGCAAAAAAGTTTCAAAGTATTATCTGAACTGCGAAGTGAGATGTAGAGCAAAGCATCCATATATAGACACAGCATGGAAAATTGCAGTATTCTCCCGCTTAAGAAGATTTAGTAATATCAAACAATCTCGCATAGCGAAAATCAATACTGTAACCTTTTTCATTGACTCACTTCTGTCACTGCAAATACCGAGTTTATTCAATGGCTTTTAGTCCTATAGAGAAAACCCAAAACCCAGAGATAAAACAGAACACATACGCCAAGAATGGCATGCTATTATAGCTGACTGGCACTGGAAAGAAGTTCTCGTTCATAAAATCCAGCAGAGATGAAAGTACACTATTGACTATGGTGCAAATACTATTTATAGTTGCGTTTTTATTTCAAAAGGAAATAGCTAAACGTTGTAATTTTCATGAATATACTCACAACTACAATCTTTTCAATGTATTTGTATTTATTCTCAGAATACGAGATTCTATTTAATTGATTTACCAAAATCTTTGCAGCTCGTGTACTAGCATTCATTCACAGTTATCCATGGGCTTTATTTAGCAGTACTTGACATTAATGTTGTTGGTGAAGCAAACAATAAATGGGTAATATTATCAAAGGATTATTAAACCTCTAATTAAATATGAAGTGCTATGTAGATAGACTTTGGTCGAGTTTGTTTCCTCTTCCACTTTGCCATTTTATACTAAAAGTCATTCATCCAACCGTCCAACTCGTTCTGCTTGTGTATATTACAATAGCCTGGATCACAAAGTTATTCGCATCAGCTAAAAAGAAATGTGTGATAAGATTGGCCAACCAATTTGGTTCATATGCCTTTTTTATCTTAACGCGTACACACACATGGCTTGTTATTGTAAGCTGTCCTATACATCATGATCGTCATCGCATAATGAATGTCAGATAAGTCTACATACATATATGGTAAAATATTAGCCCGAGGGAGACAGCAAAATCCTACTTTTCCAAATTCATACATAGTCGCTTTTTGTAGTGGAATCATCCTTCCACAAGCGTCACCACATCACATCATCCCTCCGTATCAGCAAACTTAACACGTCACAACAGCAGCAACAGTACAGTGAATATTTCGGAACAAGAGAAGCGAAACACGACAGCGAGATGAGCAAGAGATGAAAAAATGTGTACCATGTAATAATCCAGCAGAATACTGGCGATATATGCTATATATGTGCTGCTGCACATATACTCCAACTAACTCAGTGGAGCTCTTGTTATTATTATTGTACTGGAGAAGAAGCAGGTCGTATGAGAAACAAGCTTAAGCCAGAAGCGCAAAACTCATTTTTCAAACGAGCCAGAAAGATGAGATGGGAATGATGAAGAGAAAAAGGAGAGAGACCGGTATAATTTTATGTTCCATATATTATTTCAAAAGTTTCTACAGTTATCCAAGAACATATATACTTATTCCTATACGTACAACACTTCTCTCATATCATTGATGCTGAATAAAATGATCATCACAATAAGCCTAATAAAAATAATAATATTCCACATACTCGTAAAAGGACATAAAACTGTACGCCGGATCAGCAAGTTGGGTTATATATATTTTTATAAAATATACATACTACGAACATTCCATTATACGTTCCTCTTGCAACGTGATTAAACTTGCTTGCTAAACTACAACTAACAATGTAGTACCAAATAATAATAATATTATGTAATACCTACTATAACCAGCAAGAGTAAAGAGCTTGTAAGCTTTTGCTTCAACATTTTTCCTTCCAGCAGTAGCAGCAGAAGCGGATCTATGTAGGTATACCATGCAAGTCATGATATTTTATTATTTTCTTCTTTCCAGCAGCAATCTTCCTTCACCAAGAAAAAAAAAACGTAAATGCACTTTCTATATTCCTTATACTTAACTTATTTCTACATACAGACTTGCTGGATGATTGCATTTTATAAACCTTACATTCTTTATAAGATTTTCATCACGTAGGCCACTCAAGCAGGCCAGCATACACAAAATAATATCCCCAAAAGCATCCGAATATATATATGAGCTAATGATATTTTATACATACAAGTAGGTATATACACTAGACTAGAAGGACTGGCAGTTTAGATGGAGAAGATTCGGAAGAAGAGAATACCATCATCATATAATCATGTAGTACAAACATTTCTCTTCAATACGAGAGATGAGCGCTCGTGCTTCTCCTCCTCTAGCACTATATATTTCCAGATATATAATCACTGTTTCGCATATATTTTCATTACATTATACAAACCCTCCTTCTTTCCTCTGACACACAGGAAAAATAGAAGAGGGCATATGTTCCACCACCACCACCACCACCAGTATTACATGTGGAAAACCACGGGTATGTTTATAATGTGATCTGCTGCCACTACACAGAGCTAAACAACACGCTCACGTTTTTTCGTTTTTACGATATACCGTGGTCGTGCAGGCAGGCAGAAGGAATAGGTGTATGTGTATGCTTACTGCTTACACACAAAACAAAAACGACATCTCTGCACAACATAGAATCTCTCGTAGCAGCAGTAATAGAACTGTGGTGGTGGTGGAAGGATAAAAGAGAAAAAGAAGAATACACACAGGAAAAGAGTATAAAATGAGCTGTGCCCTACTACTTTTGTGTATACAACACTCTCTGTACACACAAGTTGCACGTTAAGTTGAAGCAAAATAGAGAGCTATTTTGTGAAAGAGGAGAATATCACATCATTCGTGTCTCTCTTTCAACCACCACCAGAGCACAAAAAAAAGAAGATGAAAAAGACGAGATGAGAGAGAGAGGGTTCGTCGCACCCAATATAATCCTCCTTTTTGGCTTCTGTGTGCCTGTTCTGTATGTGTGGAATAGTGTGCCTACATGGTATACCTATTCGTCCTTTCATTTCATTGCACAGCGCGTTTCCACTATTCCGAAAGAAGTCTTTTGTACTACTACTATTACGAGCATTTTTACTAGATTTTTTTTGTGGAGAAAAGAGAAAAATCTGAAAAATATTATTATACGTACATTTCTACCCACATTAGAGACCCATCACATGCAACTATAAAACTTCATATTTTGTGACCATGAGGGTATATAAAACGTGAAGATAAAAAAAATAAGATGAGAAGAGAAAAAAGAAAATGGCTTTTGCCATTTTCTTCTCCTTATTTTTCCTTCCAACACGGCACACTATCATCATCGTCATCTTTCCTCATCATCTGACTGACTCTCTGTAGAATTTAACAAGGTAATATTACCTTTACTCCACCACCAGCGCCACCATCTACAATGTTACTGATTCTACCTTATCTATTTTACCTTCCTTTAGGGAAAGATGCATAAGATTTTTCTCTCTACTGGCTTCACACTCTGTACTTAATATAGAATCTGAATGTCTCTGATGAATCTTTATAACTTCTTGCAAGAATCTCGACTATGATGCCAGTTACCAGCTAGTATCATGTACGCTCTTCTTCTCATATGCATTCAATTTTTTTGCCTTCATTTCATTCTTTAAAAATGTCTGGAAAAAATTGTCATGTCGCTTCTTTTCTCAACCTTGCCTCCTTGCGTTTTCTAACATTTTGCCAGAATCTCATCCCATCACCGTCTAAATTTTAGGCAGGTAGGAAAACGCAAGACGACAACTGTGCCCTGATTCGCATTCGCATCACAGTCACAGGGGGAAAATGAAAGGGTTTCTTTTTTTGTCACAAATTTTCTTACTGGCAACACAATCAGAATCCCCAACCCTTCACAATTCTACCTTATTTCTTCTCTTTTTTAATATTCCAAGCCTAGCTTTGTGCAAGCTCTTTTTAGACAGTTTTCATTCCTTTTGAAGAAACGAAAAGAGCATATATTATAAACACATTCAATATGGCTTGAACGGTTTTCCTTTTTTGATGTAACAATTTCCATTTTCATCCTTTGATTTTTCTCTCTATTTTACTTGCCAAACCGATTCCATTCCCACAATGTTAGCCGTCCAATCGCTGGTCATGTGGTGTGCTACTTGTGACGTGCAAGTGAAAATCATTTAGTTTCATTATGATACAGAGAAGACAGCAAGGCATCAGGTTAGGTTCATTCTAGTTCGTTTGTTGTAGTTTGTCTTGTCAACTGTGTAGAGCTTTTTCTCTCCTGTGGACAGCCTTGGTTTGATGGAGCGTAAGCGCGAAAAAAAACAGAAAGTTTCAATAAATTTAGGAGGAATCCCAAAAGAAAGTAAAAATCACACATGCTACACACAAACAAGTGCTAGCAATGATGATGCATCATTGTGTAACAACACTATATACCTATTGCATATTATATAGTCAGTTGTTCAGAAGATCGTGAAAAGGGAAAAAGCCTGACAGAGAGACAGGCCAACAACAAAACTAACGAGAAGGAATCACAGTCAACTAAACAAACGTGCTACATTTTTACTCCTGGCTTGTCTTCTATCCATAGTATATCATCTAACCACTTTGCCATGTTCTCTCAACAAACTACTACAACAAAACATGGAAAGATACAAAAATACAACATCAACATCCAACTTGTGTGTTTTCTTCTGTTTGCATTTGGCAATAAAAATGTGACTAGGACCAACTCCACTGCACTGGCTCGGGTGGATCGATAGAAGAGACGGGTTGCTTCGTAAATGCATGAATCTCAAGGGTTGCAAAGAAAAGCGAGAAGGGGTGAATGTGGCATTTGAACATGTGTGCATTGCACAAAAGGCATTTTTATGCGGGGCCTATTTTATAACAGATTGGTTTGCCACATATATAAATGTTTTCGAAATTCACATTCTGCAAGTTGGAAATTTGAATTGACGCCGCTTTTATGGCCTTGAAAATTGGCGAATGCTGGAACTTTTCCTTTCATTACCAATAACGCTATTACGTTTCAGAAAGTAGAATGTATGCAAGACTTTTTAAAAGTAATAAAATCTTTGTTGGGAATTCAAACTTTATTTCCTCTAGCATGAATAACGAATTAGTTTTTTGTATGATGTAAAAACATTTACATATTTCAAATTATTTAAGCTCAAATACAAACTGTGAGATTTACTTTGGTTTGCGTTGCACAACAAAGGAACAGACTCGTTCGGCAGAATAATTATTCTGTAGTCTCAATTAGATATGATTCGTCTATGAGGTCACAAGGGATCAATATTTCGCTGGATTTTTGGCTTGTCCCTAACAGTTATTGTCAGGAAGACATTATCGAATTTAAGCTTTTTGACACTTTGCAACACATGCGAACTGGAGGACATTGCATATTGAAGCATTTTTTAAAAAATCAACATAAATCTGAAGCATAGTCGGGAGCATGATAATGTTATGAAAAATATTTCACATCAAGATGGCTATCAATTTTTGGCGTTGCTTTATTTCCTCGAAAATTGTCGATTATACATTTTAGTTTCATTCATCCTCTACCCACTTACATCTTGCACAACCCATCATGATTCTCCAGGGGCTCGATAGGAATATCGTTCAAAGCCGTGCACCACCACTGATATTACCCAGACAGGTCAATGTTTTACTGGGATGATTTACTCATCTCACTATTTTTTATTCGCGTGCCCTACCCTCATCACATTACACCCAGTACCTTTTCCCTTTATCTCTCTGGGGGAGCTTGAGCTCGGAGCTTTTTCGCTGCCTCGTCGTATTGATTTTTTCTCTGTTTTCCATTCCTTTTGCATGCCTACCACGTATGTATTCACAAATAAATAGAATTGGAGAAGGTTTCGACAATGAATAAGTGAACAAATATAAACCTAAGCTTAAATGTTACAAGATTTTTTATAATCCTTTATTGTCCCCTTGATAATTTCCCTTTCACGTTACATTTTCAATATTCTTCATCATGGTTAATGTAGCGATTACCCTTTACAAAAAAATGATGCATTTCCACTTTCCTGACGTAGCAAAGAAAATATTGTAAAACCTGTCATTCTAATGTTTACAAAATTGACATCCAATTTTGTTGCAATGTAGAAACCTTTGTTTGTGGCTCACCTCAAAACAAAACTACATTAGCTCCAGCACTTTGAAAGCTTACAAAACAACAGTAATTACGAGTTGGCACATATTTTTTAGTCACATAAGTCAGGTGCATTTAGCTAATTGGACCAGAGTGTAGGTGGTTTTATTTCGTAACCATTTTTCATTTGTATGCTTCCCACAAAGGAAGAAATAGATGGAATACCTGACAAGTTGTTATTGCATTTTCAAACAAGACCGAATTGAATACATGTGCTAACTATCAATACATAAGCAAGCTTTCCGTCTGGATCTGTAAATCGTTAAATTTGTAATTTTTTTTGTACCAGTCGACTCAGAATTGAATTCTAAGCAACTTTCATTAAGGACGTTCTCCGCAAAACGCATACTTTTCGAAATATAGCTGCTTTCTCTGCCACTTTTTTCAGCTGTTTTTGTTTTGCTTCTATCCGCTTCATTCATTTCACTAGGTCACCTACGACAATGTATTTATTTATTTATGCAATGGGTTTCTAATAACCACTGCCGCTGGGGCTTGGTTGAGTTCGAAGATGGGTACTAAGAGTAAACGGCAACCGTTAGAAACGGTTATAACGGTTAATTCTTACATCGTTTACATTGGGCATGTGGAGGCCCATTCGAGAGCCATTTTATCACTGATCTTTTTCAAAACATGTAACAGTTTTACCGTTATAACGCTTTCAAATATTTTCAGTGTTTTTGTTCTCCTGCGTAAAAGGCTGCGAATTTTTTAATTCTGTTTCTTGCACTGGATTATGGGTCATCTACCTTAAATAATTTTGTAAATAAGCAGCAACGGTCAGTGAAAACCGTTAAAACCGTTAGATTGGTTATTTTTTGCATTATTAACATGAGGCATGTGGGGGTTCATTCGAAAGCACAATTATCACTGATCATTTTCCACAAATGTTTTGTTTCAAGTTTGCAACGGTTTGACTGTTACAACGTTTTTTTTTCATTTTTGGCTCTCCTTAAGATACGCTTGCGAATCTTTTTCTGCAATGAGCTTCTTATTTTTTGCTAAATGAAGCTTTTGCAATATGCCACTGATACTTAACGATTTCCGTTAAAACCGTTAAAATATTTACGTCTATAGCACATACCATAAAGGGTATCATTAGAACGGGAATTTTAAAGGTAGAGCAAATTGTGCATTGTCGGAATTGAAAAGTGTAGGGTAAAATAGTAATAATTGTTTTAAGCTATTTTTCCTTGGCCACATATTAATGGCCACTTGCCCAATTAATGTTCACTTGACCTTTTCTTCATTCCCTTCTCCTACCATTAGCACTAACTGCCGTGCTTTTAATGGAACAGAAATGATTTTAGACATCATCGTTACAAAATAAAAAATTTAAGCCTTCAAGATATAGCGTTTGAGTGGAGTGTCACCCTAATGGGAATTGGAAGAAAGTAAAAACTGAATTTTTGCATTTCCAAATGTAGGGAAAAATAGTAATCAGTGTTTTAAGCTATTTTTCACTTAGTTAAATTTAAATGGCCACTTGGCCAATTAATGGACTTGACAAATTCTGCATTCCCTTCACCAACCATAAATGCTTTCTACTGTGTTTTTATTAAACAAATATGATTTTAAAGATCATTTACAATATCCAGAATTTGGATGTGTGCTTAGCACACATCTCTGGCCTTTCCTAGTAGCACATAATGAGAATGACGTGTGATGTTGAGCGTAAAGTCTCTTCACAACTAGACATTTCCGGCTGCTTTCACCATACATCCCATCAAAAGAACAAACTACAATTCTCTCTGTGAGAATTCAATACGTCATCATCATGTTTACAATCATATAAGATCTTGCTAAATTACTTTTCAATTCGGGATTTTGAATGTATGCATACGTAACGCAATATAGTCCCACAAATGACAAGCAAACGACATCTTAAAATAAATGTGATATAAATACATATGGAACAATATAAATACTGAAGTCTATGTTATGTGAGAAGGGATACCAGGGACAGCCAGACAACTTTATGTTACTAATGTCAAACTTTTCACACAAAGCAGATTCCATTAACTTGAAACAATACATCCAATCATGCTGACACAATATAATATGGAAAACCCAATTTTCTCAGGGTACGGTTCACTGCCATTGTGTTTGTCAACGACACGACACGAGGACAAGCAAATAAAGAGAAAAAGGATGACGGAGTGGAGTAACACAAATTATTGTGTCGTCTTGCTGGATTCTCTCTCTACAACCCTTTGGTCTTTCATTGGATGTGCCATTACATTAAACTTATTTCGTTTCAACAGTTTTGGTACACATTTACGCACAATAAAGCTACACACACTTGAATCCAAAATAAAGTTTTCCATCAACCAAACTGCCTAAATAGCATAATTGCTAACTAAAAGTGACAAACAATGCATTATTTTTGAAATGAAACATTTACATATGAAGTAGTCTCTCATCATTTGCTATAGTTGTTGTTTTTCTCTTTTCCTTTTGACAACTTCATCGCCAGAAGTAGCGGCGACAGTAATAGTCTACTTGTTTTGTCTTGTGGAAAGGTAATGGAATTCGTATTCAGATATCCTTCTAAAAGTTTTCAACTCAAAATTCAAAAGTTTCATTCAATTCAGCCAGTTTTACAATATTTGTTTGTAAGCATGAACATAGAGTAAAACGATGATGTTATATAAAATTATAGTGTTTAATGGAGAATATATAAAAAGAACGAAAACAGTGAGCACTGAAGAAGGGTTGGTTTGACTAGTGGCGAATTTTCCTCCCTTCTATTGTACTATGAGAATCATTTCTAAAACTGGATTGTTGAGTGAATCAATAATAATACTTTCCCATCCCCATCTCTCACAACGCTTTAAATCATCTACCGTAACCAAATTATGCCTTGTTTTTTGTGTCATTCAACATTCAATCTTCTAATTTCACTGTATTATTGCTCATTGTCAGATTTAAGTCAATTCAGCTGATGTGAGAGAAAAGCTTATTACAGTTCCAGCAGTATCACGTCATGACTAGGAAATTTTTGCTGCTGCTCCCCTTCAACTCAACATCCCCTTTCTCCAACTACATTGTTCGAGTTTAGTCGGCATAATGCAAGAAATAACGAGCACAATTTTGTCACAGGGAAAGCCATTTTTGCAATGACGCCAATGAATATAAAACGAATAGAGAGCATCACGACGAGCAGATGTATCGGTTTCTTCAATTTCATTTCTGTCGAGAAGGGTGAAGATTTTTTGACATTTTGGGGTTGGTTGTTGTTTTCGTGTGACTCTCCTCGTATCGATATTATCACATTTTGCGTACATTAGATGATATGTGTTGACCGTCAAGTTATTATTGACTTTTCCATTTTGTGCTGATATTTACATGATTTCATTCTCTCTCTCAATGATGTTAGTTCAAAGTTAACCTACATCCTGCATGCTAGCACAGGAAAGGAAATCGATTCGCCGGTCATGAGGAAAATGAAATTTTTCACAATTCGATACAATTATTTAACTACCATGTAGTGATGTAGTTACATTTTGTACATGTACTAGGCCTGAAATAGGTACGCCTTGTACTTTGAATGACGTGACGATCAATTTAACGACCTCACAAGTTCATTAACATTACGCTTTACAAAACTAACAAGACTGAAATGAGAGTGTTGTTGTGATTTTAGTAGGTACGTTGTTGCAAAATCCAAGCAATGCTTTTGCAAGCCCAATAAGCTACATGATTATTTCACCAACGTCCAAGCACACATTCAATCGAGCATCGCATATTATAAAGTCTATATTTTTGCTACAGCTCATATTTGTATTTTTAGTTTATTTGGTAAGCAAGAAAACTAGAACTATTCACTCTAAAACCAAAAAAAAAGCTTGCTAAAGTTCTTGATATTCTGTGATTTCATTTTACTTGACTAAATGTAGTCCAGATTATCAAAAGTAAAAGCAATCCTAATTTAAAGATCAATGGAGCAAGTATACATGCGAATACATACCACGTTACAGTGGCATAATACTTCTAAACGTTGAGGAGGAAATCTATTTACCTATTCAGTTTTGTACAACCACAATTTCCTAAACTGTCCTCCTTGTGTCTCTTTTCAAACGGACTCATCCTGTGTGGATTGTTCTGTTTGGCAGAGTTCCAGCCACAAATATATAGTCATCATCGCATTCATGACTTACTTCAACTTATGCACACAAAACCTTAACGCATATTTTTATGGATTGCATTTTATAAATAGAAACGATTTGTGAATATACTATCCTGCAACTTCTATCCTTGCATTGTAGAATGCAACATAAAAAACGCTACACAAACACAAGAAAGAGGATGCAACATAAAAGGTGATGACATGCAGACGGAGCCTTAATGCAAAATGCACAATCATCATCAATACTGCCATCATCACAGGAAAACGATTTTAAATAGGGCGGAAGGAACAAGCTCAAATGTTTTACCCAATGGTCTTAAACTGATTTTTTAGTGTCTGTACTTATTGCATATTTTTTACAATGTGAAGCTAAAGAAATAACATAAGATTTAATAATAAATGCAATACAGCATTCCTTTAAAAGCAGATACAATTGGTATTTGGGATACTTAAACCATTTTTCTTTCTTAGGGAACATTCTATACTTTAATTAGGTAAAATATAACTGTTAAGAGCTCTTATGAAGTATTTCAAATCTATTTTCTTTCTATATATTACTCTTTTGTGTGTTTGTCTACATCATTCATTTTTACGAAACTAAATGTCAAGGAAAAACAGATCACACATGCTCTATACTTGGCATAGAAAATAGAGTTTCAAGATGTGCAAATGCAAAATATCTGCAATGAAGCATTTACCAAGTCAGCCCGGAAGTCATAATCCATCCACGTAATAATCAATAATGGTAAACTGTATATCCACATCCTGCATAGGAATGAATCATACCTACCTCAGGATATTTTATTGGAAAGTTCCGGTAACTCTAAAGAAAAGTATCATGAAAATATTAAGTATACACTAAATAGATTTTTTCCGTACGCCCGACTGTAAGAAATTACACTTTGCTACGGCCTTGGTGTTTGTCGTTTGATGGATGCGACTAAAAAATTATAATTGAGGCAGGTTTTTAACAAAACGCTTTTACAAGAATACAAAACTACTGCACAGAAAATGTAAAAGGGACTTTCATATCACTTGAAGCAATTTGCAATGGAAAATTAATTTGCTGTTCATGTACCACACAGCATTTTCACTTTTCTCAAATAATGGATTCTACAAAATTTCTAGTACGTTAGTTAAAAATGTGTCTCATGAAAAGGTTCCATCATCCAACAAAACTTTTTATTCAAGTAGATATACAACAGTAAAGAGTAAACATCTGGCCTATACAGGATACGTACCGGTTTCAGCCTCATTAATTATAATATATTCTATTAAAACTGTTACAAGCAACTAAAGTCAAAGTCAACTCCAGAGTGTTACATGCATCACACATCCTGTTGTTCTTTTTATCTTTTTTGATTGCTTTTGGAAACAGAACGTAAGAGCGTCACTTCTGCCATTCTCCATTCACCATTCTCAAGTGACCCCTCCTGGTTGCATCTAATGATGGTAGATAGATTTGATGTTTGGGTATCTTCTTGTAACGCTATGCAAACACTTTTTGTTTTGCATTTTGCTAAAATGGATTTAGTTTTCTTTGTTTCATTTTATGTTTATGTCTATGACCAGACCTGCCAAATAAAAAACTATTTATTTTCTTGGCCTAGAAATTAAAACCTTATAAAGTGAACCCATACATCAGCAGACCCTTCTTACCGACTAGTTTTTAATCCGATATGCAACCACTCGTGAATTTAACATCTGTTCTTTTCATGTTTTCCAGTTTTATTTCCAACTCTGACATTAACATTTATACTTTTATTTCGTAGGCTTAATATTGAACAGCTCTACCGTTCAGTCGCTATCATCATAGTGTCTTCATGCTTCTGTTGATCGTTGCTGACTGAGCTATGTACGCACTGTTTTTGATTCTGACTCTCCAAAAACAACCATACTCTACTCTTTTATATGCTGATAATTTATCTTTCCATTTCAAACTTGCCATTTCCTGTCATTAAAATTGGGTTTGCATGGCTAAGAGTAAACTGATAAAACGCAGTAAAAAGTGGTAGTGGTGGCCACTGGGTCAACATCAAAAATGTGAAATGCAAGCAATTAATTGCAATTTTTACGCACCCAGGAACAACACACAACTGCAACAACATCACATACAAGCAAAAGATTACAACTGGTAGCGGCATTGATATCTTTTGAAAGAGTGCACTGGTGCAAAGTGCATTTTATTTGAAAATTAGACCAGTCAAGCGTTTTCAGCTAATGGTAAATACACTTACATGCACAGCAATGTGCTCAACTTATGAATGAATAGAAACTGTTGCAAAGATGCTGATGAATACAAATTTTATGAATTAAACTATGAATCATGTTAACGCAATAACAGTTACATAGTTGTAGTTAAAGTTCTATTGTACCTACTCGTACTCACGTTTACGCTATGCAACCACATTCTGCTTTGATGTGAGTGCGTGTATGGTGAGCCAACCAGCTAAAGTATGAATTACCAACGAACGATACGTAAAGTGGATAAGCAAGTTTATCACAGCCACAGCCACATAATCATTAGGAAGAACAATAACAATTTCAAATCAATTTAAATTTTACTTACATATTATGATACATAAACTTTCGTATGGTTGGACTTTTATTTGCATCTATGCAATATGCAATACAGGATTGACAGCTATAGCAGGTTTACCCATGTCATTCTGCACAACAGTTGTCACATTTGAATGATTTGTAATTTTCCAGGGACACAATAAAAAAGTTGCCTTTACAAAATGTCACGTGCAGTATCATATATAGTAGTCAAATATACAAACTTGATTTCACTCAAATGCATAATATATCTTATCACCACCAATACATCCGTCTTTTATGCATTCTTTATCATCGTTCGCAATGTATTTGAAGCAGTGAAATTGTAACAACAAGCAATAAGATCATTAGTTGTGATAAACTTTCAGGGATTCGATTCAATTAATCTCCATCAATGGATTGTACAAGAATACAAGGCAGCACGTAATAAGCAGATAGTCTGGTGAACTGAACTGTTGCGTGCTGACAACTGAAAAGCTCATCATTGATATCAGAGTGCAGCCAGCACTCTTTATGTCTACAGTTGCTGGTTGTTCAATAAATAAGCCAGACTGACCTCCCCCGCCTATAACAAACCTGTCACTGTGAATAATAACATGACGATGCACAAGAATGGACGGTAATATTGAGCCTGTCTGCGGAATGTACTTAATAAATTTATCCGCTTTCATCAACAGACAAATTCTAGCAAAAGCAGTTCTTTACCACTTTCTATTTCGATTTTATTCTCAGTTATTTCATCCATAATACCCTGCCCACCTAATATAATGTTTTATTATTTTTTGCATTTTACATTTCTCAACTTTCTCCCACAACTAACAACTATACACAGAGTCGGTTGTCAAAAAACGAGACAGGTGATGAGGAAAATCAATATTATCAGTGTCATTAGCGCATCTTCATCATACATAATTTAACGCTCAAAGCTACAAATAATTCACCTGTAACTTGCACGTATAGAATGCAATTATCACAACAGCGGTATGAAAGGCAGTAAAACAACTTTACATTGTGTGCATGTTCACTATATATTAATTAGCTTGAAAAAAAACTACATCTCACAGGAACAAAGGAAAACAACAGCGGCAAAGTGTATTCTACCTAATAAAATGAATGAATGGATGACACATGGTGAGGTAAATTTAGAGGCGACGATCCCAAAGGCTAGACCCGTTTGTATTTCATTATAAGTTACCATCGCCAAATTAGATATGCAAATAAATGCATCATCGCAATTGTACGTGAAAGAAGGTGAAATGATGGGATACATAAAAGTGAGAATGGTTGGTGCATAGCGAGAAGTAGACGTGGACAGAATTTTGTTTGGTCACAATCAATGTGATGCATTGAGAATAGAGCAAAAAGTGAGTGACTGTCTTTTAATGATGTAATCCAATATTTAGTAATGAAAAATGACTAAGGCCGACAAATACATGATGACCGAAGATGATGGTGATGAGTATCGTACATCTTACAAATATTAGATGTGTGGTGAACTAGCGCGAAAGGGTTCAAGGTCTTTTTTGCAATTAGGTACCCCATCATGTCATCCCAATACATTTAACTTGTTTGAATGTGGTGCACTTGCATCTCATCCACTTTTATGTATTGCATACATATACCTACCTATGCAATGATCGCCCACTCTCGACTTGTAAATAGCGTGGTGACATTCGGTAATTCGTCTCTGTCAAGTTCAAAATGCATACAACAACTGAAGTAGAAAAAATATCAAGGATGACTCTTAATGTGCTAGGTCTCCCCATAGAATGAAATGAAATACATTGTATTTTGGATTGGAGGAGTATGAAAATTTGCACCTTAATCTTTTTGTACGCATATACATGCAAAAAGTCCCATCCCCATCATTAGCAACCTAAAATACAAAACCAGCTACACCTCAACTGTATTACATAAGGTGTGTGTGTTTTTAAAGTGCTACTATTCTTTGGGAGATGCTAGTATTAGATGACATATTTTGCAGATCCAGTTTCCATTTCATGCGCGACACATATCACATACACGAAAAACCAGTGTATTCATATTCTTTTGTGTTCTACCGTGGATCTTCATGATGCAACAAACCAATTGCAGACGTTGCTGACAATGTTGTGTGTAAATAATTTACAAAGAACATGTACAGTGTGTAACAACTTAAGAAATAAAAATTGCATCAAAAGCTTTCCGCCGCTTTTGGACTAACTTCGGCTGGTCAGAAAAACGAAGGTCCCACATTCCAATGATCTATTAGGTAAATGTGTAAAAAAAGGTAGAAATATTGAGATTATCTGCACGCGGGTAGCCATTAAATTATGCATCTGATACGCGTTTATAAAATTATATACTGAACGCGAAAAATCTTCAGTACATAATTTTACGTTTTGACCTTTTGGATGTAAATTTTAGTAAATTTTGTATAAAAAAGCAGTGCAGAAATGACTTAAAAATAGTAACTGCACGATACATATAACAACACAAAAGTCAAGAAACATGCGTTAAAAGACAAAAGATTAAGCTAAAAATGCTTCTAGTCATTCCAGTTGAATTCCAGCTCAAAAAATAACAATACTTAAAACAAAACCCAAGACAAACACGGCAATAAATGGACCTAGAAAACGAGCTTGATGAAAATGGGAATTTTCTACGGCTGGCTGAACTGAACATATTATAACAGGTACATCGTGAAGATATATAAAAAAATAAATCTATTCACGGTTTTTATAATATTTGTGTATATATACGCTCACGAAACATTGCGAAGAGAGGAGAAAATAATGGTTATATGCATAAGATATATAATTTCTTTACCGACATCAGTACCACCATCGCCACTACTATTGACCATCATCTTTATTACACATCTCAACATCACCATCTTCATACCAGTGCTCATTTTCATGCATGAAAAGAATTAACATGCCAATCTACCCAGCAGCAAACTACTGCCCATTGACTAGTACTGGAAACGTGTACACGATTTTGAGATTTTTAAATTGTGTCGTGTTTGGTGCAACACGATGTGAAAACCCGGAAAACGTTTCGTGTTTAGGGCGTTCGTTTCGTGTTCGTTTTGTGTTGAAAGAAACACGAATTTCAAATCGTGTACACACATTTTTCAAAATTTAAAAATTATGTACATTCCCACCAAAATTAGGTGCACAGGCACTGCACGGCAAATTTTTTGGTATTCACTTAGCAAGTTTTCTTAAAGTAACAACATTAATACCAAAAAAGTAACAAAATTAGCAGTGTGAAAGCTATTTGGGGAGTATTTTTGGCTAAAATGCATTTTTATTAACACATTTAAAACACGTGTTTTTCAACCGTGTTCGTTTTGTGTTTCAATGAACACGGTTA
>JAQIXX010002448.1:0-24473 GCA_034700605.1 Willowsia nigromaculata | reverse complement strand
AATAATATCCGTAATGACTTCTCATTTGCTGCCAGTTTCCTCCTGTGAGCATAAAAGAGATGAAATATTGGAATATTCAGCGTGCTCCTTCCTTCCGTTTTGGTTGACGTAGCTGCAATTTGCCCTAATGTCTTGAGACCGTGATGGTCATGGAGGTGCCATTGCTCCGTTCCCTACTGACTCAATGTGAAAGTATATTATTTGCTCTTGCTGCCACTTCGCCGAGTTGCACTGGGAAACTTACAATGTTGCATGCCGGGTTAAACAGGAAAGAAATGGGGATCACCAAGAGAGTCGCTGTAGAAAAGACGAAGAATTAGAAAATAATGTCGGCAATAATATTGTTCCGTTCTATGGGTTCATTCAAGGAAACAACAAATAATATCGTTGAATACAACTCTTGTTGGTCGTACTTTGCCGCTCCCATGAAAAGCAAAAGAAGGATAATCAAAAGTAGTAAAACTATGTTTTCGTTCAAACGTGCAATTCAGTGCAGCCAGTGTACACGACGTCGGTGTCGGTGACTACTACTCCAACGATGATATACCTCACATTAGCTTAGTGGAAGAAGTGTTGGGTGGTGCAAAAACCAACACCATACATGCCGCGTTCCATTTATTTCTCTCAATGCTGGGAGAAGTGTGACTTTCTCAAATTTCTTTTGCTGTAAGGAAAAATCTAAAAGAGGAAAGCAGTTGAGGGTGGGAAATAAAGAGAGCCGAAGGCTTCGCTGATAATAGACCTGAGCTGCACGCGGATTTATCTTAGAACCTAAATTAATGTTTTCTCATAGAGCGCAAGAAATCTCGATGCTGTCAGTCAATGAATAAAAAAGAGAGTGGCTACTTGCACACAAAAAAACTTTTATATTAAAGTACATATTACTATTATGGCTATCGTTTACGTAAATGTTATACTTGTCTTATATTACGGTATGTTATTGTGGCCGATGGGCTACTAGTGATGACAGTACACAAAGCTGGGAGTTTCGAAGTGCCAGCCTACACTTCACTAACGAAACACGTCATGTTGTTGTTGATGATGATGATGATGATGATAATGATGGGACTTAAATGGATTTGAAACTTTCTCTCTACTCATAAAACTCAATGGTAATCATCATTATTACTATTTATTGCTATTTGGTTTCTTGCGAGTGAAATACGTCGCTATGAAATGAGAATTGTACAGCGGCACAGTCTGTGTTGAGGAAAAAGTATCAAGATACAAAGAAACTAAAGCTACTTTGAAACAAATGCTTGTTTAAACGTATAGCAGTTTTTATTACTCTGATTGCATTTCAAGCACACTTTAGGCGTTGACAGAGAGGAACCTGAAAAAGCCATATTAGTGTGTAGATGAAAAATAAATAGATATTTATTTTTGAAATGGAAAAAGTCATGAAAAGGAACTGAAAAAAATAATTCGGAGGAGCTTAGCTTCAAGCAAGCGCTAGATACCACTTTGTTATTTGTATCAAGAATAACAAGAACTACATTTCGACCGCGACACTGGAAATACGATGAATTTGAAATGAAATCAAAGCATTTATGCAAAAACGGCAGAAGGCATTTTAGAGCAAGCAGGGGAGCTGCTCAAGGCTAATGCAATTCAAATGTGAAAAACAACGACGTGACGACGCTGTTGACGACGAAAATGCTCACAATAGCAATAAAGCTACTTCTATCACTGGAAAGCAAGTGTGAGGCAGGACAAAAATGGAAAACTATCATCCTTGATACAAACATTCAACGATTTGAATCTACTTCTACTTTCACTGCATTTCCAATTCGGTGACGAGCAAGACGAAAAAGATAAATACATTCAATTTTCTTGCAATCTCCTTCAGGCAGAATCTCCTGCTATGAGACGGTGAGAGATAAGTAAACCAAGTTGCGTCTGTATCTTATCATCCGTCATACAGATTCGTCAAGTAATGCGATACGTGAGTGATACACAAAGCGTAGATCATGGTAAACCAAAACAAGTGGAAACTTTAATATATTATCCCATGCATTATATTATTGTCATATTTATGAAGATGATGACGCATGTATTCGTGTAATAAGCGAAGACGGATTTAGCCTTCTCTCACAGCCTCCGCTTGACTTACCGCATCGATGATGAGCTACTGTGGAGACGATTCTGCAAGATTAGTATGAATGCTATATGAAATAAGTACGTGCTGCTCCAAGTGAAAGCAGGACGAATAGTCTGTGTGAAATGAGAACTCGAGGATATTTTGTTGGTGAGCGATAACAAATGCAGAATTCTCTTTACATTAAAATAATGGTACTTGGCGTAGTGTCTCCGAGTAAAGTATACCATCATGGTTTTCATGAATCTCTTGTGAACTAAGCCTGATTTACTTTTTAAAGAAAAAACTATATAAGGCCAAATTAGATACTATGAACCTATATCATTGTTCTAGAAGTAATACTGGATTTGCTATAGTCGGTGAAAGACATATAGTTGGTGAAATCTTCTCTACTTTTCTAAATAATTCCCCATCAACATCTCTCCCGTATACTGTCTCTAGTGAAGGGGAAAGATGCAGTTTACGTGAAAAAAGAGCTCTCTAAAAGATATTCTTGGAATTACCTCCATCAGCTGTCTCACTAATTTTACCCGGATTTCTCCTACACCTTCAAACGAAAAAAGGAAGAAGTTGATGATAAAGCGAGTTCTCATGTTCTGCGTTGCTGCTGATGAAGATGTTTAGACTTTCTCTCTGTGAAAGAGAAAGTGGCAAGATCAGTCCCAGAGAAAGTCTTTTGTTTTATCCAGTAGTGATACATGCTATATCATCAAATCCAGAATTTGCTGGGAAAGGAAGCGTGAGTAAAGAAAATCCTTCTATTGAAACTGATGAAAACTGTCCTGCCATTATGATAAAACCGAGAACAGCTTACTATGCCCTTACCGCATGCAGGAAAAATACCAAAAGTAAAAATAGGAAATATCCGTCAATTTATCAAGAAGTAATTCGATAACTTTGTGACAGCAGGTGCAAAAAAAAGTTTTGACAATTGTCTTTTTAATTGTAATTGGTTCATTGACGTTTCAAAGATAAGTGAATGTGATCATAGCTGAGTTAAAGATCCAATGCGCTTGAGAATTTACCGGATTGAACCTGAGCTAATGGTGAAGTCAAGGTGCTGACATGCAATAATATACACTATATGAACCTATAACAAATTGTAATAGTGTTCTATTAAATAGACGGTATAAAGCTAACAATAAGTTCTAAATTACAAAAATCTCTAGTGGTTAAAAGCTACGTGAATAATTGCTAGGATTCTCATGAGGTTTTCTACTAACAATGTAAGATTCTCTACGAAATTGTATCAGCTGCGGCCAATCTAATCCCAACCAGGATGACACATTATTTCATAATGCACATGAGACACACAGGCATCAGTTTCTCTGAAAATCTAAGAGAACAGCAAACAGAAGCCTAGTATACATTACACACAAGTGTACATGCTAATGTGTGCTTTCTGTGTGCTCCGGGTATTTTATGCAGATTCCCCTTTTGTGTTTCAAAATGTTGTTAAAGCATAAATGAAAATCTGGAAGGCAAGGCAGACAATATTCAGGACTGGAACTGTATAAAAAAGGAGAAAAAGAAATTCACAGATACATACAAGTGCTTACACACACCAAGCCACAAAACTCAATTACACAGGATGCATCCCTCTGGCTACCAAGCATCGCGACGTACCTTTTCCCCTACATCTTTGCAAACAGTATCACACCTTGTACTTTCCCAATTTATGTCTGATTTTCCTACTTTACATTCCACACTCGTATCTGTAGTATGTTCATCCTGCTACCTATCTCCTCTGATAGTCTCCATGCACCACTCTATATCATGTTTCCTTTCGTTATAAAATGCTACCACTCGCAGGCTTGTTGACTATACCAACAACTCTGAAAATGTTTTTGTCGTTTCCGTTAACCCTTAGCACCGCTGTTGTCCAGCTGTCAGTTATCATATTCGAGCATTTTACGTGCATATAAGGTCTAAAGAAAGCAAGGACCTAGTGTCACTTTATTTGACCCACATTTAACATTATGTTTTTTAGGTATAAATATATTATTACATCTTTTACGTGCTACTTTCACACAACTTGTATAGCTGTAGAGAGAAAGTGGTAGAGCGTCACATGAGTAACGTTGAAAAATTCACCTCAAGCCACGAAAATATTTATCGTGCTACGTACACTTGCTCAATAATAAAGTTTCGATCTGCGGCTATGCTTGGCTGCAAGTAAATTCCGTAATTTTTCATTCATGCCGAAAATAAAGTTACGGAACTCTGGATGTGCTCACAACAAATATTTTTTTAAACTCAAGTGTGTACAGACACGAGAAGAAATCGCTTCTTTACATGGATCTTTCCACATCCATTCGTAAATAAAATAGACAGAAGTGAAATTGAACTAGTATTAAAAGTAAAACGTTTGATTTCAAGACTCACAAGTTTGTAAAACTTCTTACCATGATTCAATTGTACTGTTGATATTTGAGCCTTCCTTCTGACCGCACTGATCTTCCTTCCTGACAGAAAGAAAAGACTCGCTTTGATGATAAATTCTTTGGTTGGTATTTCCAGGGCCCTGTGTATAACCTTTTAAATATTTGATATTGATTTCCAGCGCGCGCTGAATACATGTACGTAGGTGTATAAATTTGTGCCGCTACGGATGTATGCTATTGTATTTTTTATATTTTTCCTAAGGACAGAACAAAGCGGGCAAAAATGTAGTTTATATTCCGTAAAAGTTAGTAAATATTACTTGCAAATATTATGACTATTAGGTTTTAGTTGTGAAAATACCTAATTTGACAATCAAATAGAGAAGTTGGGTATTTTCGTTATCTTGCTCTGCTTTATTGTTGTTCAAAGTTCTGGCAAATTGCATGCTATATTGTTCTCTAATTCATAATGTAATATTTATTATGTAATTAAGTAGATGTCATTCTTTTGAGATTCTTAAACTTCAAATTGCTTAACCATGTCACTATCTGAACTATTGATTCATTGTTTTGTTCTGCTATTTTTAATGCTCGAATAGATATATGCTGATTTGTATATTTCAACATCGACACGTCTATAACCTTTTATTATTGTATTCCCCAGCCGAAATTATCCCGTGTATTTTCGGGGTAGTGACCTTTTCTTTAATTTGCTTGGAAGCATTTGTATCATTCCAAATGCTGAATGCTTACATGTTTAATTTGGTATGTATGATGAATGGTTGATGACCCTTAAGCAGCCCCTTTCTATAAAAACGCGATCGACGTTCACGATAGTTGCTAAAAACAACTCAATAAACGAGCAACCATCATTCATGAGACAAAAATACAAGAGCATTATGTAATGCGAGCTATTTTAATCAATTTTGCTTTTACGGTTTTGGCACCAAGAGTCCCTCAATTTGCGGTGCCATGTTAACTTGTTTATTACATGTTGCTTTAAGTGTTCATGAAATTATGATGTTGATGCTACCATAATTGAATGGAAATGTCCAACTTCAACTTAAGTTTCATTCAAAATGAATAGTGTGCTCAGGAACCAACTTGAGCCGTAATGGCCTATTGTCTGGTCTTCGTTCAAGGATCCATCTTTAACTTGTCAGTTTCAGGAGAGAGGATGATTGATGACAGAGCTGGGAACTCGTCCAGAAAAGGGGCTGCCTATAACATATTGGGGTTCCTTCATAATAAACCATGTTGTGATATTACTTACCTAATCCCAGATTCATAAAATTATGAAGTGTGTTACGAATACCCTATAAATTGTTTGTGCAGACAATTTTTCGTTTTAGTTTATATGCAATATGTGCCCGGTTTAGCATCACGCTGGTATATACACTGTATGCAAAACATTCTTGAAAATTTATTAAAGTCTTCTAAAGCGTCTTTTGTAGGCCTTGAAACAAGTCCACAATGCAATTTCTAGTAAAGCATGTTGAATAAATGCTAGTTTTCTTTGTCATTTGCGAAAGGTTCCTTCTAAATGGAGCTGCTTGAAATAACTGACAACTTCAAGTACTTATTTTTCCTTTTCGTTTTCATATTTGAATAGAAGACAATGCAAGTTCCATAGAAATCTCTGTACACATAAGGAACACATTTTCATTTTCACATTATATATCAAATAGTAAATCTCATCCTTATCCTGAAAATGTAAGCGTGTGTTTAATATTAACCTTTGAGATCGTTCAGCTCAGAAGTTTTAACTCTGATAAATAACCAAACTGTAAGATGGAGGTAATCATTTAAAAAATTGCCTGAAACCACAAAATATAAGTAAATATATAGTAATTATTATGAGAAACTTTTACTCTCGCAGAACTTATTTCGTTCCACGCAAAGTCCTAATTAACGTTTCAGTCAATCACTTTCTTCATTGCTTGTCCTCCTTTGCTTTATGTAACACATTTACTTTGCCTCAATTTCAGAGAATCTTTAGAGAAAAGTACTCTTGTTTTCTGTACTAAACTTGTCAAATAAAGTAGAGTAGTGTGTGTGTAGTGCAAGTGCAACAAGAAAAGATGAAGCACTTAGAATAATTAGAAATGATTAGATGCTTTATTCTTTCGCCAAAATATTTTCAGAAATGTTGCATGTTTGCCTGTTTTGTTAGCAAAATTCCAATTTTGTTGTAAATTAGTAAGTGCTCTCAGTACATACATCGCACGGAAGGTTTGAAAAGCTGCCCTTCCTCTGGAGAATTATTCAATGCTTCCTGTTCCAAATGCCGCTAAAAAATTCTCCAGAGACCACGTATGGCATAATACACGCATAATAAAACAAAAAATGCCATATCCACTATCCGGCTATAAAATATTTACACAAATGCTTTTCATTCCCTGTTTGTTCAACACAGGACACATATGATGAGAAGGATCAAGGGATACGTTGCATACTGACTGATATCTCATCTTCCGTTGATGTGATTATGTCCGCTTGTATTATGTTATGTCCGTAGTTCTGTATAATTCAACACTTTAGTTTGCTTACACATTATCCTTCCGCTCAAACAATCCATCATCAGGGGATATGCTCAAAATAGCAGTTTTTTTCTATCAATGATACATGAGTTCTGCGCTTCAAGTAATACCTATGGGAAATCATAAGAAAATGTGGTAATGGTCTTTTTAATTATATAATTGGAATGGCTCTTCCAATTGCGGTATAGGTCGATATTTTTCACAGTTGTGTTAACAATCATTTAGTTTGTCCTCCAAACAATTTTGTATCTGTCGACAAACCATTTGACCGTTATCACCATGCTGTTCATTTTGTCGTCAGAAAATAAACGTGAAAAGCCCAAGTTAGTTGCACAAATACGAGTACATGTGTACTATTTATCATCGTAGGTTATGAGAAACCACATTGATTACATTAGTTTAGGTCTTATGCATGAAACATGAAAGTAATAGGTATGTGACTTGTTTATTTTGATAGTTTAATTCCTTCTTGTTGTGTATGGTATTTCAACTACGCATTTTGAGGGCTAGACACACACCCACGCAAACTTTTCAATTTAAAGTTTGGCCAACACAAAAAATGTCTCGTTGATGTAAAAACACTACTGCTGTGTTCACTTCTAACAATATTCTGCTGTGTGCCGATTGTCAAAGTATATTCTAAACAAAAAGTAATTGTAATGTAGCATCTTGGTTACAAAAAGTAATTGAAGTCATGTATCATCAAAAGTGTGTTATTGAATACCTGTAAAGTACACATGCCTGATTCAACTTTTTGTCAGTATTTTCTATGAATACCAACTTTCTCCTCTCATTTTACTTCACACTGGAACATCTCCATCTTTATTATGTGTTACGAGCAGGCTTGTTGTCCATGTTTACATTAACTCTCAAAGATGTCATTTTATAGGTCTTCTCTTTTTCTTCCCTGTTTACGTACCATTAGTCATACGCTAACTTTACCTTGTGCATATTTAATGTACTTTTTGCTACTATTCCGCAAGGTACATTTATGTGTTATAATAGTAGCAACATTAGTAAGCCGCTCCTCCATCATTTCTCTAGAACAGTAGGATAATGCATTAGAGGAGAAAGCATGAAAACAAAAAATTAAAGAGTTCGACAGCAGACAACCAACAAGGGGCAAAAGAGGCTTACTTACTTTAATTCAACTTTCATCCAAAATAACGTGTTCCTCTTCAAGATGACGGTCTAACCACACACACACACACACACAAGTAACCTATAGACGATACGATATTTTCCAGAAGGCCATTGTAACATATTGAAAGAAAGAGAATTTTTATCTAAACAACCGAACACTCTCTACTACTTACCATACTTACCACTAAAAGTACAACTTGCTTTGGTTCTTTGTGCCGTACCAACGTGTACGTGTGTGCTGCATTGTTAGAGTTGGATGAGTGAGGCTTAGTCGTTTGACATCCTATTTTGGATGAATTAACTGAATATATATGTACGTTAAGCATGTATACAGAGACAACAGAAAAAATTACTGAAAACTGGTAGTAAATAACTGCGTGCTACTATATATGCATGTTAGGAACTTTCTCCTTGTTATCATATCGCATGTGTGAACGCAGTAAAAGTTGTGCGAAAACACTGGTGCATATGCATGGCATAATACAAATATTATAGGGAAGGGAAAAGAAAAGAGGCTTTTGTTTTTGTGATAAAGAGTACTCATCCATTGGGAATCCTTAAAATGTTTCCGTTGGCCACAATAGTGACACCTCCAGGAGGGAAACGCCTATTTTTATGCTCGCGAACTCCACAAAGTAATTTTTGCGAAACTGAAATATTATGAACTATGCAGGCTGACGAACTGAAGCATGTAAATTATGTAGACACGTTTCTAGCCTATGGCGAGTTTCCGTACTTCAATGCAACGCAGTATCAATAATAACGGTCCATCTAAACATGTTATTTAGTTTGTTTTGGGTACAAAATATTGCGTTGCCTTTCATGCGTTCCAGTTCCTTTTTTCAAAATTTCTCCCAAATTGAAAATTTAATGCTTCAAGTTTACCAATAAGTCTGACATGATGATTATATACTTGTGAACATATGACTAAACACCCGTTCCTTGTAAATATTTCGGAAACCTTCCCATTAATCTTTTCATGATTGATAAGGATCAAATGATGAAAAACCTCACGACATTTGATCTGCTTTAAACTCAAATGATAAAATCTAGCTCTTTAATTGCGACAATAAAATGACAATGTTGCAAAAATTCTACATTGTCGTAGTTTCTCCCACAACTTTTTAGTCGATATGATTAAATCACTTAACTCAAAAAATTGGAAATGGGCACTTTACCAAGTAATGTGCTCTGCACTTGAAGTTGCAAACATAAGTTTATTAGTACAAGGAGAAGACATTTTTAGCAAATAAATGTAGGATTATTAAATTTGAACGCATATAATGTTTATACCAGTATTATTGAAATTCTTGTCGAAAAGTGTGGCTTGTCTTCCGGTACTTAAAGCCCTTTTGCCGTTCCTGTCACTTCACACCATTATTCATTACTGCATATCGGAATGCCCTGGCATTTGTAACAAAGTTACCGAAAAGAGGAAAACATGCGTGATCATGATCGTGCATATGTGATGCTACTTACTCAAAAGTGCTCCGGAGAGAATTTCCTCAAGTCATATATGTGCACTTTCCCTTTCTCCACCTTTTAGAAACAATAACATTCATATGAATGTGTTGAGTGGAGAAAGGAGCAAGTTTTTGGATGCATTAGATTGGCCGTCAGATTCAAACCACGTGGTAAAACTTTTTGCCAACTCACTGTAAGAGGATTATGTAATTAGCTGAAATCCACGCACTAAAGTACCACATCTGCCACGATATAATATTATTCATTTGGAAAATGAACATAGAAAGTTGGTATGATTGTTCTCAGTAACCGAACGCGTATAAACATAATGTTGTATAATGTGAAAGCAAAGACAGTTTTCATTTCAATAGTACTATTAACACAAGTTAAAGCATAGTTAATGCTAAAAAAGCTGATACAATAGACCATTGAAATTAATAGTACAGTTGGGAAGAAGTTAAAGTGACAATGAAATGAGTACTTCACTCCAAACTTCATACTTTTCCAGTATTTTCAGCCAGTCATCCGACTGATAAAGGAATTAACACGGACGCATTTTTCTCTCGAGTATGCAGGAAGCTATCGACTCTTTGAATGATTATTGAACTATTTTTGAGAATGAGAGTATTTATTAGTGCAAATAAAATAAGAAAGAAAATTAGATGAGACGTTACTCAAACCTTGCTATTAGCCTGACAGCAAAGGCGCATTAGGGATTTTAATATGTCTATTCACCCCTTGTCTACTTCCTTCCAAAAGAGAAACATAATAACAGTAATAATGAACGCTAAGGAAAGTGAAAGTGCTCGTCAGGATGAAGCAACTTCAATTCTCTGCCCGTATCTATTTCATAGTTCTTCACCTTCAGTATTTACAACGTCGTTTTTTTCTTCAACTGCCGCGTCTAATATGCGTCGTTATTCAGGATACGAAATGAGCTTCTGGACGATGACGACGAGCGGAGTGGTGAAGAGCACAAGTAAAAGTTCAACGACACAATTGGATGGTCATAGAGAGTCTCCTACGTGAAGATATATATCCCCACTTAAACTTTTACTGTGAGCTGCTGCTCACCCAATTGCGTTTCCTTCTCTCTGTCTCCATACCACCATTCAACCACACACACACACAGCTACTATTTATTTCAAGTGGAATCCATTACCACTCCACTTATTCCTGCATAATGTGACTGAAGGCAGAGAGGAACGCGTACACGGAAGGAGTTGAAAAAAGAAAATTGTATAATCTAAGAAATAAATTAGAAAGGAAAACTTGATTACAACAACCACATACATATAAATACTACTTGGTGGACAACTGACAGACTGCCTTTTGCCTTCGAACACAGCCATTTTCCGAGACGTGGGAGAAAGCTACAGGGAAAAAAGGGGGAAAATGTCAAGTAACTTCAACAGAGGCCGTCAGCGGACGAGATACAGATATCTTCCAGTAACACTCAAACCGGCAAGTACTTTTCACGTTCCTTTTTCTTTATTTTCCCCCTAGTTTACTTTTTGTCTAGAGCACACAACTATAGTCTGTTATTCGACGGTTATTGAGTGGATGAGAAAGAAAAAAAACAGACATTGAAAATGGAAACTGGCGTATGCCTACTTATGTGCACCTTGCATATACATAGCATCGTCGTTGCTGTCTGATGAGGCTTGTGTTTGCATTAAGTATTGGAAAAGGAATAAAACACTGGGGTAGTAAAAGTGAATAGGATACTGTTATCGCTATCTAATACAAAATGTGAAACATTTCAAATATTTGCACGTTTCAGGCATCGAGGAGATAACCGTTTTCGTCTGTTTATTTATTTTTTATTCATTGGAAAATTGATTCCTAGTTTTACATAGAGCGAAACGGAAAGAGTCAAGGGAGAAAGTGAAAAGTCCTTCTTACCCTTACAACAATAAATTTAGGAATAAAGAAATTCAAGCGGCCGTAAAAATTTTAAATTAGGAGGAGACTCCTGAAAGAACAGAGAGCAAAAGACCAGGGCTGTATTAATGTTACTTTTTATAGATCTCTTGCGTGGTAGCAAATTTGACAATTCTAGTTGCGTCATTGTCTAAAAAATTGTATTTAGAAACTTGTTACGACTGTATTATAGTCTGTGTCACTAAGAGACAATATACGTAAAAATTTAAGAGTTTGGTTTGCTGAAGGCGAATTCGATAAGCAGAAGTCTCGACGAGGCAATGGTAATGCATGTTGGGATGTTTTTACAAAATTTATTTTCATACGTATATTCCCTGGGTACCTCTATAAAAACCATTAGTCTATGTTACAGTTAAAACAACGAAACTTTATATGTCTCATCCAACTTTGTTGCAATAGAACATTAAGTAAAAACTATAACATAAAATACACAATTTATACGTTCATCAACCGTTAGCCGATGGAAATCACGAAATCATTGCTTTGACTTCTTGGTTGTTGAATCATTGGAAAAAGCCCCATTGGATTTTGAATTTTGTAGCATTTTAAAGAAATCACAACAAAAAACGGCATGTGTAAAAATGTATTCTTTTTAACCTAGTTTTGATCGATTTTGTCGGATTCACAAAATTGAAGTATTGAAGTATTGAAGAACCTCTGTCTACTGTATATTCAATTGAAATATATACGCCTTGATGCATAAAATCAGCAGAAAACCTAGCAAACCCACATACCAATTTATCTAATGGGTCTTTCAATCATTCAGTGCCTCATTGTTATCATATATACTTTTACATTAGCTAACCATTTTTAGAAATCTTGAAGAATAGATATATACACATCTCAGGCCGGAAATAGACATGCATGCAGTCCAAGGACTTGTTCCAGGTTCTATCTACCTAAATACTTTGATAACGTGAATCTATACACCTCGGCTTTTTCTAAGATTGCAGCCGGCGCTCATCCTTGCAATACGATTTTTTGAGATTTCGGAAGAAACCCGTGTTAGTAGCAGATTGCCACATTGTAAAAGTACACAACCGCCTCACAGTTCAGAAAAAGCTGGGCGTTAAGTGTATGGCCTCTAACAGTAAAGTCCCCTACTCTCTTCGATGAAACGAACAGGGGAATCGTGAAAACTGAAGCAAAATGAAACAATGTGGTTAAAGCGACCTCTTTGTTTCAATACTTGAAAGAAAGCAACGGTAGTTAGTTATACTACCGAAAAGTATGAACGGTGAAAGCCAGTGAGGGAGTGCACTGCCTGTTGCTTTCTCCAATGGATGGCGCCGTGGTTTGCTCCCACATCAATGGGTAGACTTGTGAAAGCAGCCGTGTCGTTAGTTGCCTCTTCGTCCATGGTTTCTCGCCGGAGAAAATGATAAATCCACTTGGAAGCATTTTGTACCTTCTTAACTAGCCATTTCTATACGCGTTCTAGAAAATCACCCCCGGTTCATACATTTTATGTAGTTTTTATTCACCAGCTTGTTCCATTTTAACAAGATGATGCAGACACTAGACAAAGAGGAGCGAAAGGGAAAACCGAGAAATTCTTTTTGCTCGCCACACACCATCATCAAGGCAGCGTGTAGAGAAACGCGCAAGAAAGCAGGAAAATGAAATGTGATGCCACACTCCCCAATTTCAGAATAACTTTACACTCGATGAAATGAATTTGAAATATATATATATACACCATTCCATTTATTTTTCCACATTTTTTTATACGGGACAGGCTGCTGTATTCCTTCTCCGGGTGGTAGTGCTGACTGACATAAGAGAGTGAAAAATAGCTTCGCGCATGAGATCCCACCACATTCCTTCTACTGCTTTGGAAAATATCATAAATTACCTGTGACGAGCCCAATTTTTTGTCTTAAGACTCTTTTCTCTCAAGAAGGAAACGAAGCTTTCCATTTATTTCTGAAGATGTTTCATGGAGTGAAAATATAAAAAACAAAAAAGGAAAACTTGCATGCAACCTGCTCCTTTACTTGTTCAAGAAGCCTTGTTCAGTTTGGAGCGTGCAGTTCAGATGGTTTAAGAAAAAAGTAAATCAGCACTACATACTTGGGACTATACCAGTTTAATCGGAGCATATAATATGGTGATAGTGATATGATCTGGCTGGATTAGCATAGAATAACGCAAATGGAATGTGTATGTTATGTGATCCGCAGATGTTCCCTTGCAATGGTTATCATATAAGCTTTCAAGATTGACTCTAACCGAAACGTTGAAGGTGCTATAATTAAGTAAATAAATGAAGTTGACGTTGTTGAGAGGCATTGCATTACACAATTTTACTCATTCGTAAAAAGTTCGTTTTATTTGCATGCTATAAAGATTTTTTCCTGGGGGGAGAAATGTCTACCATAAAAAAGTATGTCTAGTGGCTTTAGTACATCAATTATCATCTAGTCATTAAGCTAAGACTACTTGAACACTTCAAGGCATCTTAACTTTTAATAAGTGTTTTCATCCAAGTCGTTAGCCAAGTGGCTGGAAAAAGTGAAGAGTGGGTGCCAATTTCTGGTCGAGATTTCAATTAGACAAATTTCTCTAATTGAAAGAATATGGAGATATCAAAATGAATATACTTGCAGGGTTCAAAAGCAAAGTACACTTACTGAACCAGCGTATTTCCTTTCTGCCACATAAATTACACGATTCATTCAATAACTAATTACTTTAGTATGACAAGAAATTATCTAGAGTATGTTTTTAGGTGGGCGCATATTAGTTATGTTACATATTAATCCTACGCCTTGCTCATACGTAGTTTGAGCTACTTCATGAATTTACAAAATTTAAGATAAATACAATGTATTTTTTCATTATTATCTACTAGAACGTGAGCTACCACCAGCTTGAGTTCATTTTGTGTTCTTTTTAGCTAATGGATAATCTCCATGATCGTCATCCAGTCCTCTCTCTCTCTGCTGGGCATGTAGATGTGTAATGCCTCAAGGATTACTTGCTTTGTCAACATCACAAGCTTCTCGTCAATGAATTTAATCGGTAGTATGAAAATAACGAAGAGTCAACCTATCATCTCCTTCAGAGTAAATGCAATACAGGATGCATGCTAGAACATCAAAGAGTTTTAATTCCATCCTCTCCGTAATCAAATTTGAAAGAGAGAGAGAGAGAATCCTGTTATTGTCACGAGAAAAAGATGGAGCTTTTCCTCCAGCCGACATAAACGAAAACGGAGTATAAAAAAGATACCATGAGCATTTTTTAACAAAGAGTATCATCAACAACATCATCCGCGGCGACAGCGGAAAAGCCGTCCACTATGGTTCTATAGTGTACTACTTTAGCCGTTTGTTGTTGTTCCAACAGCCGATCCTATCATTTCACCACGTTTTTTTACACAAAAAAAAGACCGAACAAGATAAGCAAAAACTGTGTATGTCCATACGATTTTGCCATGATGACGCTAATACTATAGTATCCCCACTGCTCCCTTTTTCCTGCCATTTTTACTCCTGCAGAAAAACAGCATTCCTGTGAAGTTTCCTATACTCATGTATCTTATGGATGATAAGATAACAACACACACACAATCTGCGTGCATGCAGAGCATTTTAACGAGAAAAGCGGCGGCAGAGGAAAAAAAGCATTTTATAATAAAAATAAATAAACGAGGTTACACTTCCCATTTTCTACTATAGTAGTTCTACAATGCACATCTTTTCGCTGCTTAGTTAAGTCGTGGTGGCCATTGTTTTAGAACGCTACTCCTTTTAGACTATCTGCCAAGCGAAAGTGTCTACGTAATTTTATTATCCTTCTATTTGATTTTTACAGCGACTCCGCCTCCAAGCTTTCTTTATAATAAAAAGGAGTATAAGAAATTTTCATCTCAGTTTCTTCTCAGAGTGGAGGCACAGTGTACCTCTAGTCACTTCATTGCTTTGTAGGGAACATTTACGACAAGTGTGATTTGACCACATTTTTAAAAAGTGTGGAGACATGACACTTTCCTCCAAAACTTCTCCATCCATGTATACCTATCTTATTTCGTGCTGCAGCTTGCATAATGCTACTCTAGATCTTTTGTAGATGAGAAAATCATAAGGACAGGTAATGAGAGTACAATGTAGCATAACTCGAGCATGTTTTGCTTTCTCAGGATAGAAGTTGGAAGGCTGATAAACAATAATGGAATTAAAGATAATTACATCTTGTTCTCAATTGGTTTGTTAAGTTGACAAGATACTTTACACAAATCGTATGGTGAACATCGTAGTATTTCTAAAAGTATATTACATTACTATCTTCATCTCATCACTTACCATGTAGCTACATACTTTCACTCTCCATCTGATGATGAAACAAAGTCCTCAACTGTTCAGTTGAGAAAATGTTGTAATTAAATACTTTAAATAAGTTGCGAACAACGCCGAAAATGAAGTTTGGAAACAGTATTTGCATATTATTAAATCGTCGTGTCCAAGTGCTCATGGTGATGCTATTGTCGACGTTTTGGAAAGGTGCCCAAGCATAGATTTTCTGAAAGTTGGCGTGTTCGGAAGTATTCACAGACTAAAAATCATCCACTAGCATGAACGTCCTCAGGATTTGCTTTTCTCCCCCCTCTCTCATTCTCCATCAAGATATTACTGCTACAGACGCTTTTCTGAACAGACATCTTCTTCAAATGTTCTATCCTGATCATTTGTCATCAAGGATAGTACATTGGCGGCAGATTCTTACAGTAGTCATTTTATGACATTAGCAGAAAGTACACTTGAAGCTTTAATTGTATTTGCCATATTTATTGGACACTTCTTACTAATTTGCATACATGATTCTCGGAACATAGGCTTAATTTTTACTTGTTGGTTTTGGAATTATTGTGACTCGGAATATTTCTGGGCATTTCAATTCATGGTAATAAAATGTATGTTATCAGCAAAAATATCCTGATCTCTAATAAAAGTGGAAATCTTTATTACAACTTCAAATAAAATGTTCATTTCGTAAAAGCCACGTAAGTTTTGTTGTTTCCATTCTAGTAGCTGGGCTTGAATTTTAGGCTCATAAAAGACTTAAGAGAAGACACGAAGCAAATATTCCACATAAAACAATTTATGTCACTAATTTCAAACACTATTTTACAACATATTGTAATGTAGTTAGATGGAACAACTTTCTGCTTGTGTAACATTTCACTTCTTTATATAGTGATTGTAATATCTGATGCTTCAAGAAGGTGAAACTGTAAGCTGAACAGGGCAATTAAAAGAACCTAATCTTTTTAAAAACCATTAGAACATGGCACCACCGTCAGTTGGAGTTATTGACCCTTTTAGTTTGAAGCATGCTTTCTGTTTGATGTATTCAATCAACATATGCATTTTCCCATCAAAAGGTTACCGGTTGATACTACAATAATATGAAGGCATATCATCTACGTTTCTGAAATTCAAAGTTTCTAAAGCGATCTACTTCACGCCATGAATACGTTAGTTTAATGATGTCAAATTCCATTTAGATTGAAAAAACTGTGATTTGTTTTCGTGGGAGTAGAAATGAAAATAACAAACGCGTGTACTGCACTTTGTACATTAGGTACTTACCCGTGCGAAAGAAATAGTCCTCGATACCAACCACTCAGAGACATGTTCATTGACACAAATCTTGAAGTTACGGAAAAAATAAAAGTTTTCAGTTTGTCGCCAGAATACGTGTTGTTTCTACTGAACTCCCACTTTGACAGCAGTGATTCAACATTAAAGAGACTTAATCGATGCCATGTATTACACAGAATCATGTGCAATGTATATTTTTTACATTTCCTATTACACTAGTTTCAACACTATCAACTAGCACAACGTTGCTCTGATTTCGATGTATACCAAACTCTGGCTTAGTCACGTTTCCTCTTCATTAAGTGCATGTAGGTACATAGTTTTCTTTAAGAATTGTACTTACTACTCACCCCATCTTCGAAACTATTTAGAGAGGTATTAGAAGGATATTTTGTAAGACAAGTGAAAACTACTTCCATAATGAGAATAATGAATCGGAACAACATGCGTACAAGTTTTGTTATCTTTCGTTTAAAGTAATATCTAAGAAATTTCCTAATGTGCCTGCATTGTTACAACAATTTGAAGAAGAAATTTTGATGGGCGTAAAAAGTGAGTTTAACAATTTGAACGCATAAAGTGAAGTGGGCGAGAATCAGGACGTGTGATATAAGCTGAATCTGCTTATTTATAATGATGTTAGTTCCTTAGAAGTGGGTTCTAATTTCAGAAAGTTATTTAATTAAAAGAACTGGGACATTCTAAAATTCTCCTGGTATTTAAGGAAAAATCCATAACAGTAGTGCTCGGATGTCTTAGTAAAAAAGTCTTACAAGCGCAAAAACGCTGGCGACAGGCTCTTCATGGCCTCCAGCATTAGCATCCTTAGACATCTTTTGGTAGGATATAAAAGGTCATATTAAGGTGTTTGTTCTACATACTTACCTTACTTGGCGTTACATATTAATGACGCGTTTGCGAGACCATTTCTCCAAGTACTTATTTATAATGGGAGCCGGAGATAGTGGGGGGAAGCAAAGACTTTAAAAAAATAAACAAGCAAACCTGCTCCCACATATCCCTGAAGGAGCTTAAATATGCAAACGGAAGGGTAGACTACCCTACGCATAAAAATATGGTTGATTGATGAAAAGATTCCGAAATGAAGTAGTTATGGATGTGCAAGTAGATAGTGTGATAATGAAGCTGGAGAAAGCAGTACATTCTACGAGGACGACTTGTACACGGAGACCAGCATACTCCTCACAATTTCACATGAATATAGTGTTAAAAAATATTCAGGAAGCGCCAGCTGTGACAACAAAAAAGCTGACAAAGTTTGAGTACATTTATTTCGCATTCATCCACTTCCCACGAAACAACCCTCGAATCTCATCGCATCTGCAAAACAACAGCGAAAAACAAAAAGAAACATGCATATTATTCATGTTACTAGACAAACAACCTAATCTCACTCAGATGTAATGTAATATTCTAAATGCTTGCGCGAAAGGAGTACAGTTACACTTGCTTTGCACTTTTCCGTCCTAAGTAAGCATGTATTTCCATGCACAAAGACGATTTTTCGAGCTTACGTACTTTCTTCCATTTATGTGTCTAAATAAAGGGCAACTTTTTCCCTTCCTTATAGAAAATGAATGAGGGGCTTATAATTAAGATGACTGCTGAGAATCTGCAATCGATCTGACGTCTTATAATTTTACGTATATAGAATCAGTATTCCATGCAATTTTCTCATTCTGCTCTCTCTCACTGGTATTTATTCACTGACGACATAAAATCGACTCCATATATAAATAATGCTAAACTGTATGTAAGATGGAAAGGGCACGAAAAAGTCGGCATGTACAACTGCACTCCAGCTGAGCACTTGATGATGAGACTGTAATATGAAGCTGGAGTGGGAGTCGTTTGAATCGTGTCATTTCCCTCATCTCCATCCTTCCCTCCATCTCTCCCTTTTGTGATGCGGTCGTAGCAACAGTCGTAGTACTAGCAAGAGAGAGAGAGGCAAGTTTAGTAATCCTGATCATTGTCGTCATTCCTTTTTTCTTCTGAAATCGCAAATTTCATACAAACACACGCCGTAACACAAACAAATATGTGTATCGTGTATAAATAATAAAGAAAAGTATATACGGGGAAAGCTGATATGGGTAGGTGTAGTGTGGCGATGATGATGATGAATAGGAAGAGGAAGAAGACGAGAAATCTCTGTTAAGAAAACAAATGATGATCGTTTTGTCCTTGTGCCTCATTCTATTCTCTGGTTAGTATTTCCGCTCCAATGAGTTTCATTTAATTCTCGTATCACTAGTGCGAAATACAAGAGCTGACAGTACACAGTTGTGTAGTGGTCGCTTTGATGCATGACATCTTACACAAGACAATGCGATGCTTCTGGAACAACTAGTACGATTCCTGAAACAGCTACCATAGAAGTTAATGGTCAGTGAACCAGTCATGCATTTTATGAAATAGTTTTATGAGAGAAGGAAAAAATAGCTGGTGGCTAGAATGACACACTCTAGGTGTGTACTCTGGCAAACCACCAGAGAATGCAGTGTGTGGTTTCTATTACGAAGACGATAATAATGCACCCTCCAACACACAGTAGTTTCCTTTTTGATTAATAGGGTTCATTGATTGATGAAGATAGCTCATGAATTGCAGGCTACAAAAATATCCATTACTTGTCCCCAATATTTTTTACCCGTACCTGGATGTGATTTGGTCGTTTTTACATCTGTGCATCAAATGTGGGTCACGAATGATCGAAATAATGTTACAGTGAGCTATTGTTTGGCAGCTTACATAGGTAGTCATATTTTCGTTTTAAAAAACTAGCATACCTGTGTTTAGCCCCCTTTTTCTCTCTTTTACCATATTAATCGTTAAAACCAAATTATTACTGCATATACACAATAAAGAGACTTTGCAATCAGATTTTTAGGGTAAGCTCCTGTAAAATCTTCATAGTTCCATCTGAAAACTTTTTTTCCTTTTCCATCAATATGAATGTGGTTCACTTGAACTTCTCAGCCCTCAGGGAGAAGGAAATTGGAGTGACATTGGACAATTGGACAAACAACACAGAAGAGACAAAGTATACTAATAGACACATGTGACTAAAATATCTAGGATCAATCATCCTCAACGATATTACGTATGAAATTTGTTGAGCACATCGGATATTCATGGATTGCACAAAATCAAACTCAGTAGAGTTGGGCAAGAGTTTGTTGCAATAAAAAAATGCGGCTATGAAATCCGGTTGAACAGACTAAAACTTTTTTCCAAAGCATTCTTATCAAATATTGTTCATATATCAGGTAACATTGTTAATGTTTCTTTTCAAGAGAGCAAACAGACGATTTTTTCACATACCGATAGTTTGCACTTTCTCTGAGCAAGGATGCTCTGCAAATTTTCCCACATATGTGTAGGCAGCTGCATGTACATAACCTCAATGCATCAACAAGAATAAAATTCTTCGTGGAATCAACAAAATTATTATTGGCAGTTGTTGTTGCAAGGAAAGACAAACTAAAGAGCATTTTATTTCTCTCTCGTTCATGTTTTGTTATCCATTTCCCTCTCTGTAACCTTTCCTGTTAGTCTTCTCCCCGATATGTGGCGAAATAATGGTAGATGAGAGGGGAAAAGGAGAGAAAGTAGTCGACATGGCATTGGTGTCGGCGATGGCAAAAAAGAACTGTTGTCTGTCTATCTGCATACTCTGTCGACATAGTTAGTTTGTAGTGACGTTACTTATTCAGCGGAGGAAGTTATATCACCGATGGAAGACGAAAACACTGAGAGAGGAAAAAATATAAAAGATACTATTGAAGCATCTGAGAGGTATTAAGTAAGCAGCGTAATAATAGATACAGAGAAAGTTGAACTGCACGAGTAAGCGTTGTTACCACTACCACATCACACCACCGCCACCACCATAACCATTTTGCTGGTGTTGGTGGCACCAGCACGAAACGAAAAGGCCATATCGTCCCAAGCATCCCCTTTTTTCTCCAGAATGACTGTTGCAGTTACAGTTACTTAGCTGTTATGTTAGCATTTTCGCTATCTTCTTGTCTTTTTTTGTATGCATAACACTTCTGCAAGTGGAAATAGCAGTCAGTTCTCTCATCTCTCATTCTCCATCTCTCCCAGAATATTTCCCGTTTTTCTCTGATCCAAGAAAAAACGAGAACTTCGGGAGGAACAGTTGAGAGCGCGGTGGTGGTGATATTGGCGGCGGCGGTGGTGGCGGTGGTGTGTGGTGGTAGTAGTACCAGCTAGCAGACAAGCTGCTACTTACTCCTGTAGATTGTAGATAGATGTCTGTTTGAGTCGAACGAGACGCTTGCGTCAGCTTTCATGCATATATCCTCCTCTGGTCTGGCTTGACTATTTTCTTTCTCTTTTTTACTCTTCTCCTCTGGCCTCCCATCAGTCTCCTCGTTTTTCAAGCGGATGGCAGAAGATGCAGCAGCAAGCAGCAATATTCCATCCATATAGGTATGATTATGGCAATGTGAAGGCAAAGTAAAACCAAAGTAAAGTGCTCTTGTCGCTGGATGATACTGACGGTGATGATGCTGCTGATGATTGTAGTAGTTTTAGATGTTCGAATGGGAAAAGAGCTTTTGCGAGTGTGTGTGTGTGTATGCAAGCACGTCAGAGTCTATATAATATGTAGTTGGTGATGCTGCCTCCAAATAACTTGTTTGCAGCAACCCTTTGTAGCGCTGCTTCTTTTTATACTGCTGCTGTTACCTCCAAAAAAATGCTACATCTTCTCACCAAACTGCTCACTCTGTTTTTCATCGCATTTTGTAGGGCTACCAAAGATTCCCTTTTCCCCTGCTGCCTTTGCTTTTGCCAGAGATGGTGGTGCTGGAGCTCCTGCTACTGGTGATGCTGTGGAGTTGCCTCTCGTCTTCTCATCATGTTGATAGTGATGATCATGATTTTGATTCACAGTTGAACTTTCTTAGTCCGTGTTTTGCTTGCTGGGATTGTAGAGTAGAACAGTTCTACTGCTCCACTACTTTCTTTTCAAGTCTCTCCTTACAAACACATGCACAAACGCGCGCTCTCTCTTTTTCTTTCTCTCTCGCTGCCTTCTTCCACCTTATTTTCCACCTTTTTTGTTACTATCACCACTACTCATAGGTCTGGCAAGGAGCGAGGGATGGTGTGGGGAAAACATATATAATAAATGTGTGTCACACACCGTCAGTGTAAATCCAGTTGAAAATTCCTGTGTGTGAGCTCGTGTGGGTGTGCGTGAGTGTGGCAATGGCAAGAACAAAGTCAGATTCCCAGATTGTTGTGGAAAGTGCAACACGACGATGGCCGCAGCCAATTCATGACGTTTTTCATTCCTGTCTGGCTGAGCGAGATTGTCGTGGAATAGGAAACCAAAAGCAGTGGAATGATCCCACTACAATAAAAAATAATACCTGGTTTCCTCCAACATTTCATGTTCCTCTTCGTCTTCTCCGGATTATTTGTTTACAAGAAATTGTGATACGGGGAGCAGTCCATATTTATCTACATCTCTTATCTTGCTCGTCCAAACACAACCATTTGAAGCAACAGCAGCAACAGAGTTGTTATTCCTTCTTTGTACGGTGCTTATTCGACGAAATTCCGTTCCTACACTTTCTCTCTTTATATCTCTCCTTTTTCTTGCCTTGCCACTTCTCTTTTTATTCTGTTTCATAAACGTCCTTATTTAAACCAGTGATGATCGGTGGTTGTGGTATTACTGGTGCAAGTTAAAATGCAGCTCCGCTGCATCAACAGAACTTATAAACGTTCATTTTATCGACAACAACGGCTCCATTAACAGAGAACAGACAAAGAAAAAAAACTTTTATCTCGTTAATAGTACTATTCCACTTTTACTCTGTGAAAGATAACAAGAACCATGTGCACCCTCCTCAATAGCAAAGCCGCGATCACACGAAAAAATCAAGAATTATGCTAAAAGAGAGTCAAGGCTTAGACTTGTGCATTATAATAGGAGTTTATGTGATGCATACAAATAAGTGTCAGAAGCAGAGACAGACAAAGAAAACGGATAGTTTGCAATGTGTATAAAAAGTTACTGAAAAGTCAGATTATAAAAATCCATTATACATCTATCTCGAAATATTATTTTACGTGCCAATAGTGAATGTGCATCACAACTAACCTTTTGAATGGTATTTAAATACATAGGTATTTGTACTCTCCAATCCCTTATTCCACAGAAATAAATATGTTTTTGTATTTCCTCAAACGTCACGTTCCACAAAACATTATTTCCCATGTACGTGAAGGAAGAAAAAAGTAATCATTTTCATTTCGTGAGCTCTGATGAATGATAAGAAGCTTCTTCCCTTTCTCAATATTAATTCCAGAGCTGATGATTGAAAAAAAACTTTGAAATTGTATAAAAAAATAATATGATATTTCTCAAATCTCAGAAGAAAGAGGCTTTCAAAAATATTTTAGATCCTTGTCTGGCAATGGTTCCATTTCCCATCCTTCCAATATCATCAAGTGATCATTGAAAAGTGAAACAGTGCTGAGATGGTGAATAAGTACTAGTGGCAGCAGTGCCACTCGTCGTATCACATTTTTTTCATGTCTCCAATCTAATATCCAGGTCACTGCTATGAATACACATTCATCATAACTTTGTTATCAGACTTTTTTACCCGTGCTGTATGATGGAATATTTTTATGAAAAATAACACCACAACATTTCACCACTTAAGTCTTTGTGTATCGAATCTGAATCCGCTTGACTTACATATTTCCCCTATCTCTCTCTCTCCATGAAAGTCTTACGATGCTTTCACGATAAATCCGTCATTTGATCTGTGCGGAAGGCAAAGGGATTATATATACTTCTCCTTAGAGAGCTGTATATATTTGAAAGCAAGTTATGAAAGATTTACGAGTCCTCATAAAATATAAAGGTAGCCGAAGATTACAAAAAACTCATGTCGTGAATAACTTACTTTTTGTAGAATGGAATAGATGACTCCAATTATTATTATGAGGATGTTTTATACACTTCCATGCTTGTTCTAGGATAGTCAGGAAATATGACCCATATAATAAGATGCATCTTTCACGTTACAAGTACAAAGTACAATGTACACTGCAGGGGAGCAGAGGAAGGTAACGGATTGCAAGGAAGTGTGAGGGCATTCGAGTAATGAAAAGGGTTAGCTCTTCTGCCATCACAGTAGTAGTTTTAACCAAAGACGGCGATTTCCTCTCTTTCTCCTACTTGTCGGGGTAGGAATAGGCAGTTGTAGTGATGTCAAGT
>JAQIXX010002447.1:0-24473 GCA_034700605.1 Willowsia nigromaculata | reverse complement strand
GGTAGAACGAGATCACATTACAATTTTTAGTGTGAGATTCATTTGGGAGCTTAAATATTTATTTTAACTGATGTATTCATTGTCGGCATCTATACATTTCGGTAGAATTCTCGGAGCGCACGCGTCAATGTGTCCTTCCATGCGTGGTACCGCGCACTTGAAGACCTTTCTGGTTTCCACATTTCCTTCGCTGTTTGTCACTCCTGAAGAAGCCAAGTACGTCCTTCCATTCGGAGAATCGTTTTCCTTCATCATAAGGGAAACTGGTTACATGCACATTCAGGCAACAAAACCAGACACAGTTGGTATGTTGACAAGCTTTTCAGACTGCTCAAATGGACATTTTGAAGTAATAATATATTAATACATAATTACTTTGTATGATTTAATTTTATGAAGGAACTGCTCTGAGCCATTCCCCCTTGGGTCTTGCCGCATACATTTTGGAAAAATTTTCGACCTGGACTAATCGAGAGTGGATTACCAGAGAGGATGGTGGCATACAAGAAAATTTTACATTAGACGAACTTCTTGATAACGTGATGGTATACTGGGTCACAGGATCCATCACTACTTCAGTCAGACTCTACTCCGAGGCGTTGCTACCAACTCGAAAGCACATACTGGATAAGTAAGAATTCATTTCATTTAATTACCATTTTATAATAATTTTAAAAACTAAAGAGCCATATCGGTCTTTTTTAAAATAAATTATAGTGTTCCAACGGACGTTCCATACGATTGTCAGCCACTCCCTGGTGACTTGATGTACTCCCCCGAATATGTTGTTCGGGATAAATTCACCAACATCAAAAGATTTTCACTTGCCCCCAAGGGAGGTCATTTTGGAGCATTTGAAGTTCCAGAAATTGTAGCTGATGATGCCGTATCATTTTTCAACAGTCTATAAGAGAATGCTAGATTGGTTTTGAATTACGTAATAAAGTGGAGTACGTACAAGTAACCTAGAATTATTGTTGTTGTGATGTCTTGATGTCTTGTTATTTTGTATGCCTCTTGCATATTATTCTTTGTCTAACAAATAACGCAATGGCGACATTCACTAAAAAGTGAATTTTATGAAATGAAAACGTGCATCTTGCGTCTACATGCTGATGACTGTGTACTGAATGCATGAACAACTTGCCCATATTGCAAAATTTATAATTATGATTTTTTGAGCATCAAGTCAATAGCCGATACTTAACGCGATTGAATTGCAAATTTTGCCAAGAATTTGGTAGCAGAAAAAGTGTAAACAAAAATCAAAAACAACTCTTGTAATGCAATTTTGTATTGCATATTGCACAATCACTTGAATCTTTGCAGTACAAGTACATTGTTATCCATTAGATTGCATACGAAAATAATTCCCCTTTAGAGTTCACTAGTTGATAATCTTTGAAACTTAAAGGGCAAGGTTTCGGGGCTCCTCTTAGAATGTTGCAATAATAAGCATTGTTGTAGCGAAAGGAAACCTGTTCCTTGCAACTTTTTTTTGTACGTAAGTATGTGCAATGTGCACTTCGCCAAAAGACAGCAATAATATCAAGTCAGAGTCAAATCTTTGTTTGACTACATCGAAATATAGTTAGGCTCGGCTAGACGCTATAGTTTTGAGCATGGCATACATCCATCTACGCAAACTTATGAATTTGAAATGTTCATGTGTCCCAGTCATTTACTGACCACAAATTGCTCGTAACGGTACTGTAGCGAGATGACTTGACTAAAAACTCGCAGGGATGCTCATTTATGAAAGGCATATCTATACAACTCATTTCTAATACTATATCAGAGTAGAAACATTACATCTCATGAATTACCTACATAACAAATTCAAAGGCAAATGTCGTGTAAAAGCTGTATTGCGTATAGGCCCGTAGTAATATAATCATTTCTCGCATATGAATTTTGAATCTTTGTAAAACAACAATTTTATGAATCATGAATTTTCTTATGCAATCTCGGCTATATTTCAAATGAATCTTAACAACTTAAAAATCAAAAGGGATGTACTGTCCTACGTCAGAACGATCAGCGTAACACACAAATATAATATGCTTGCATGCATGTAGGTACATTACTTTTAATCTGCTATACTGAGACTTTCTGGGTTTTCAAAAAGTTGTCCCACATTCAGTTATTCTCTTAAGAACGCATATCAACTCAAAACGGCAAACTGAAAGCAAAATGGCAAGAAAAGATTGTTATGGGCATGGCTAAAATTCTACCTACCTAATAACAATCACTGAATGAAAATGCTGCATCTTCAATAAATATGATATAAAATGATATGCTCCTCTTTCTCATACTTTTAATTCGTTAACGTATGTACATGCTATTGTGTACGACACCGTACTACCTGCATTTTGTGTTTCGAAAGACAAAGCAAACTACTTTGAATGACGAAATCAAGAGACCAGTTAGTGGTATAGGATGAGTTGTGCACACTTGTACATCAAATAATCATGATGACTATATGTACATCATGCAATTTCACGATGAGTGCCTCCATATCATCATTCTAAAGATCATATTATATTTTCAAGTATGAAGGGTGCAAGAAATTGCACATTTTGAAATCACGATATTCGCCCTCTCAGTTGTCAAGTAAAGGGCAACGGCAGAAGAGCATCAGAAGTGAGTTAATTTTTAGTTGATGGTGGTTAACACGAATTATTAAAGCTCTTCAAAATGGGTTACAATTCCCATCTACGCGTTTTTGTGGTTGTGTCTGCAGCCTACATTGTATACAATTTCTACAACATTTTCGGTGACGGATATGTGCCCGTTGCCGACGATGAATTATTCGGTTCAAAGCAAATCGATGCTAAAGTGTATCCATTTAAAGTTGAGTTTAAGCAGGCTGATATTGACAGCTTGAAACAAAAATTAGCACAGGAAATCTCTGGCACAAAGAAAATTCCAAAACGGCCCTTGACCACAAGTGACTCTGTGTACTATGGAGTTGATAGTGAGGTCACGCAAAAGTTGGCAAGTCAGTTGCACTCCAAATACGACTGGAAAAAGGCTCAAACCAGACTGAACAAGTATCCACATTTTAAAACGAGGATTGCTGGACTGGACATCCATTTTCAAAGGGTTTCTAATGATAATGTGACTGTGCCTGCTGAGAAGATTCGACCCATTTTGGTCCTGCATGGATTCCCATCTTCCTTTGCTCTTTACCAGCGACTAATTGACTTGTTCTTGAATGTGCCCGGATCCAAATATAAATATGAGGTTAGAGTGGTATAAGCTTACATTTCTCACTGATTGATGGAGCAAGTTAGCGCATATACATTTTAACATTTGATGACCTACTGTAATTTGTTGTGCAAAAAAATTTACAGCTCGTGATACCATCAATCCCCGGCTTTGGATTTTCTGATGCTCCCACAAGACCTGGGCTCGGTACAGTGGAATTGGGCCACATATTTTTGCGACTTATGCAGAGACTCGGCTATGAAAAGTTTTTTCTCATGTCCGAGGATTTCGGCAGTCTGATTGCAAACGATATGAGCATAATGTACCATAAACAGTAAGTTGTTCTGTTGTACTCAATTTGACCACTTTTTTTAAACCAAAAATGAGAAAAATGAAAGCAAATTAGACAAATCTTTTAGGTAGATGAACGACATAACGAAATGTACTATCACTCTTTTTAAATCTGCGTATAAGTGCGCATTATTACAACAAGCGGATTTCATATGCTCATTCATACCACGCATTATGTGCAAATCTGATAAATGAGCGAAATTGTTGCTCAATCATGATAATGAAAGTAAAGCATTGACAAATTGGTAATGATGAAAAGTTTTCAAGGGTTTATAATAGGATTTTCAAATATTCTCTACAAAATTTATCCCAAAGTTTCCTTCACGAATGCTACTCAAATTCACAATTAATGGAGCACACAAAGCAACGTTCCACAACATTTTCTCATATTCCCCCAACATTTCCTCATGTTCATTTGTTAATTTTTTCTTGCATTTTCTCTCAGCGTAATGGGTGTTCACTCTACCACATGTCAGAGCAACCATCCAAGACGTTACTTGCGTCTTCTTGTGGCCGCTATTTTCCCTTCATTTTTTATGGACGCAGAAGACGCTTCAAGGCTGTATCCCTTGTCTAAGTCTTCCTCAGTGATTCTTCACGACACGGCTAATGCCTATGTTCAAGCAACCATGGCCGAGTCATTAGGTAGGAAGTAACAAAAAGTTATTATTACATATTCTTACCTTTCGAATGTCGAAAAAATTTGTACAAGAAAACATTATCGCGTGAACAATATACATGCAAGTAAAAAAACGTGAAAGTGTGAAGCGAGATATTTTTTAAATGTTGCAAAAATACTTTCATTGTTTCATGTAGGTCTCGCCTTGTCCCAATCACCAAGCGGACTCATTTCCTACTTTGTTGAGAAAATTCTTGGGCCATTCAACGGAAAGGCTGATGAGATTATATCCAATCTCAAAACTGACGAGTTTCTTGATAACGTTGCCGTCTACTACATGACTGGTTCCGTTATTTCAGCTTTGAGGACGTTTTCGGAAGTGAATGGTTCTGAGAAAAAGCACCAGACGGAAGCGTAAGAAAAATTAGGAACAAAGCACATTATTTTTTCTTGAATTATTATTATACATTGTGAATTGTGCATTTATCGTTAACATACATTTTTAAACACATAACAGGGTTACCTCATATGTACCTACGGGATGTCTATCATTCCCCAGAGATGGTTTCAATCAGCCAGAGTTCTTCCTTAATGATAAATACTATCAAATCATAAGATACAACAAAGCCTCAAAGGGAGGGCGTTTTGGAGCTTTCGAGGCTCCCGAAGTTGTTGCTCAAGACTCGATCGACCTTTTCAAATTTTTGGACTACATTGGGCTATCTCTTTTTGAACCAATGACCTTCACTCCAGAAGATGCCTACGCAAGAAATTCAGTGTTTTAATTGAAGTGACTTTAACTTAAATATAATGTGTAAATGCTTTAAAATTTACTTCGTATGCATGTGCTAAAATCATTATATATGAATGCCAAAATACTCATCGCTATTTTTATACATTTTCTACTTGATGTGTGATTTTTTACAAAAATTCTATATAATATGTATGTACTTAAGATTAATCATAAAAGCGCTAACGTTTATTGTCACGATATTTTATCCAAGAAATCCAGTCAGTATCAGTATAATAAAGCCTTACATATAATATTTTAAAATATTTAATTGTGTGAAAACAGTCGTTGATTTATGAACTTCCTTTGCTTTCTAAAGAATGTTTGCTGTTGCTCCCCTTTCCATGTTGAAGCAAGTCTGTTTTACTTTTGTTCTTCATGTGGTTCCGCAATTTACTAACTGTCATTGTCAGACGTTCACTTTGAGCTCTGAGAATCTCCATCCGAATTTGATTGGATTTTACTTGCATTTCCATTGTTTCGATACATGAAGTTCCTCCAGCCGGAGCTTTCATTGGGGTGTTGAGGGGCCCATTTAGGTCCGGGTATAAGGTAAGTACTTCGATTTTAGACTGGACATTTTTCAATTCTGCAGTGAGGAAGCCAATTTTGGAATCCTTTTCTTCCAGGGACCTCTTCATTTCTTCATTTTTGGTCTCATATTGTTCCACCGTCTTTTTTAGCTTAGTTGATTCCTGCTGCAGTCTTCTATTCTCATGTTCATAATGTTGGAGCATTTCTGAAGACTCATTCAGCTTCATTAGTTGCTGACCTGCTTTGGCCAATTCCTCTGACAGTGAACGAACCTGCTTTGATAAGGTCTCCCTATGCTGAGTCTCCATCTTCAAGTCCTTCGTACATTTATCCAGTTCTCCTGATGTCCGTGCCAAGTTGTTTTTGATTTGGAGATTGAGCTCTTCTGCAATATTAAAGCTTCTCTGAAGAGCTTCACATTCTCGCTGAAGTTTCTCACAGTCAGTTTTCTTGGTCTCGAAATTCTTCTCCAGTTCACTCAATTTGATTACCATTGCATCTTTGAGCTTAGAAATTTTGATGCGGCACTCCTGTTCATTTTTTAATGCTGCCTGCACACTATCCAGTGTTTGGTTTGTAACTGAAATCTCTTTTGCATGACGTTCCTCCTTAATTTCAATGTCTTCCTTGAGAGCTCTCACGTCTTCTTGGGACTTTACATTGATATCCAGTAACATGTTAGCATATTTACTAATGTTAGCACAGTCCGTTTCCAGTGCTTGGAGCCAACGAAGGAGAGCACCGCGATTCGTGATAGAGAAAGCATCCTTTCGCAACTCCAGGCGTACTTTGGATATTTCGGAATCCGACTCATTAAAAGTTCTCAATGTTATATCTACCTCTTCTGCGACACATTTGAGAATATTTTGGGCAATGAAGCAAGAGTCGCAACCTTCCTTCAGCGATTCTTCAGTTTGAGATTCAGAATGCCTGAGAGGAAGATAATAATTCTCCTTCGAATTCCTGCTTGAACATACGTCATCGATAGCCATCATAGATTTAGTTCTCTTTAAAGAGTGGATATTATTCAGGACAATGTTCTCTATACCCATCATTTTCACACAAAATTGACGCACCAACATTCCAATATTGGCCGTGTGAAATGGTTTTGGTGTATTATCTTCCACAGACTTCTTGGCGATTTCCAGCGGATCCCAGTCACGTTTCTTTGCAGCATCTTTCTTTGACGAGGACGAATTCTCAAACTCAAATCCTGCATGGAAGAAGGCGGCTTCTAAACCGTTGACAAATTGATAGGAAGTCATGATGGCGTAGTACAAGCGATCAATAAGTAGCTCCATCAGTTCCATGTATAGCTGGTTGTCGGACAGAGACTTTTGGCTTCGGAAAGCGTTCATGACATGAGTCACATCCAGCTTCTCCAGTGTGACATTGGGAAATTTCCAGGAAGGAGATGCAATGTCAGCTGCCTTTCTTGTGAATTGCCGTACAGCGTCATCAACCTCCTGAACATTGACTTCCATGCACCGAATACCTAGAGGCAAGTCCAAGCTTTTTGCAGCAGGCAGTATCTCAAACTCCTCTGCATTTTCTGTGTCACCCGGTTTAGTCATCTTTCCCAAGTTTTTCACTAATGGAATTGGAATATGAGGACAGCTAAATAAAGTTGAGAAACCCGTGATGCAAACGTCAGGAAATACTCATTCATTATGGAAAAGTACGATTGCAAGTAAGTTTCTTCTCAGAAATAGAGTAACCACATCGACTACGTAATAATGGTGGAAATGAGAGAGGACGTAATAGGACCACTGCTTTTTGACACTACTACGTTTATATAATCAATAATGCTTTTGGAAGAAATCAACGTATGAAAAAACGGGCAATTTTACTTTGAAATTGTTGATCTTTATTAAAATATAATGTCTGCGTAATAAGGTCAGACTTTCGTTTCATAGATCTCCACAGCTCAATACCCAATTCATTGGCACATTAAAAGTCGTAATATCACTAAGCTCTTGTTTAATTTTTAAAAACTGTCTCTTAAATTCTAGGCCATCCCCTCGACTTAATCTAAAGTCAACTAATAGTTGCGGGGTGTTATCCACCATCATATCAATTATGTTACATTTAAAGACGAGGTGCGATTTTCTTCTGTCCATGGTAGAAATAGTTAACTGTAAACAGAAAAACGCGCAATTGAAATATAATGTCAAAATATATTATACTGTTTAGTTTACAAAGTCAAGTCTGTAATATATGTCTTACCACATAATATTTAGCAAGACCACATTGACTTCCTTTCCATTTTAGTCCGTTTCTTTCAAGCACATCAGCAATTCTTGCATACGTTTGCGCTTTGTCGGTCTTCACAAAAAATCGGGTCATTCGTTTGACCCATTGATTTGCTAGGTTATTCTGAGTGGATACGGCAGTTGATGTAGAAGATGATGTGAGAAAATAATCCTCAGCACTTCCATCAGCAGGCTGGCTGAAGCTAAAGAAACATCCCATAGCGTCTTCATTTTCCTTGGATTCTTCTCTGTTGTTTTGCGCAACGACTGGATCAGGTTGGCTATATGCTACCATATTGATTAAAAGATCTTGTAACGACTTCTCATCACACGTTTTGGGTGGACCTGCAAGGAAAATAAACATAATTCATATTGGTTAGCAATAATCACGACTTTGTCTTGGTATGTTCATGATGGGGAATCTGGCTGATTAATTTGTGTGCACTGCACACGTTTCCAAACGAGGCGAAAACGAAAGTTTCCAACATTTCTGTTATTTAAGAGGCAGCACGATGGAGATGAAACAAACTCAATAGAGTCACCAGAGATGCTTTTCCCTAACATGGCCAGGTACAACAGCGCTCAGACTCTATTTCCATCTGAGTCACAGAAGTACCTGACCACGTTTCGAGATTCCGTTCAATATCCACTAGCAGGCGGCTCGTAAACAGAAAAAGGTCACAAACAATAGGCATGCGCATGGTACTTCTGTAAGCAATAAACTGTATATGTGCTAGTACATTAAACCTACCCAGTTTGGTGATTTTCTCATTTTGCTTCCTTCCATTTTCCAAAACCCATGGATGCTTATGCAGGTCTCCTATCGTTATCCTCCTCGACGGAGCCGGAGACAACATTCTTTTAAATATATTCAATGTTTGCAGGTCAAATTTGATCCATGGTGTGGATGTAGTTAAAGCTGTACCACTGCACCACGCAGAAAACTCGGGAGAAACGCTTTGAACTGGCGTGTCCCATGGAAGCTCTAATATGATAAGATATTTATAATCTTAGACAACTTACTACAAACGACAGTTAAAGATTAATTGACATTAGTCTCTTGTGATCTATGAATTTCCTCACCTCCAGTAAGCATTGTCAAGAGAATAATTCCACAGCTCCAAACATCTACTGGTGCGGCCTTGTATTTGGGTTTACTCATCACTTCAGGGGCTACATAAGGTGCTGTTCCACATTTCTGCTCACATAGTCTCTCCTTGCCTTCATACAGGAAGAGTGTAGCGAATCCAAAGTCTGATATTTTGATGACATCATTGGAATCCAGCAGAATATTTTCCGGCTTCAAATCCCGATGAGCGATTCCCATTGAATGAAGATATTCCACCCCGTTGATCAGCTGCAGAAAGTAAGGACGGATCTTTGATTGAGGAGTTAAACCAATGTCAGGTTCTGTCATTTCATATTATAAAAATAAAATGCAAAACAAAAAATCATACACAGGAAAAAACAAAAAAGTCCATGCAAATCAGAAACAAAAATACCAGAGATAGCGGATAAGCCAGGAAAAGTGAAGAGCTAGAAATAAAGGCTAAAAGATAACCAATTTGTCTCATTTATATGCGTTCACTCACCTATTCGATCATATAGTTCACCCCCTTGCGCATATTCCAGGAACATGAAAATCTGATGATCCATTTCCATCCTTGATCCGTAAAATTTGATGATATTGTCATGATGCAGGTTGACATGAATCGTCATCTCCTTCTTAATCATTTTCTCCAGCTCCTCAGCAGATATTCCATGTTCCTCTAATTTCGCCTTGTTCTTTAAATTTATTGACTTTAACGCTACAGCATCACGGCTCTTCTGGTTAACGAGCAGTTTTACTCTGTAAAATTAAAAAAAAATACATATTTGTTAAGGTAAACATCTTTAATAATATTGATAGTAGGAGCTCCATACAACTGACGTTTGATGACAACTGTACACTGTACCATCATAATGAATGACAGGTAAATAAGACAAGGATATTGGAGCAATTTAAAAAGTTAGGATGACTCACTCTCCAAATGATCCCTCCCCCAAAGTCTGAGTCACCATCCAGTCGTCTACAAACTCCATCTTTGTTGTGTGTAATTAATTTCCCTTCAGTATATTAGATTCCACATCAAATACCCACTTTGCCCCACAACTCGCCTAACAAAGATTGGTTATGTCACTTGAACTTTTAACTATCTGTGAAACTTGGTGTGCGTTTTATTGTGAAATTTGCGATAAATTGGGTAAAAGAGGAGAGAAAACAGAACACAAACAAATGGGAAAAGGTGCTGCTGTCAAAATAGACAGGGAAATGAAGGTGGGATGAGAATCTAAAGATGGATACTGGAGTGGAGAGAGAGACTCGCCCTTACGAGGGCTTTAGCTCTTCGCTTGGATACTGAGAGAAGTGGGAAGAGGTGACGGGAAACGGTGGAAAGAAAGGGAAGAAAGGAAAGAGAAGAGAGGGGAGAATAAAAATCAATATTTCTTGACGCTCTCTTCTCTCCCTGCCCAGCTTTCTGGCTTCTGTCTTTTCTGCTCCGTCTCTTGTTTGTTTGTTGTGAGTCGCTTTACCCCTCGTATAGATGATCATGTTTAGACTCGCATTTCGCTGTATAGCTAGTGTGTAGGCAGTGGCAGTAGGTATGTGTAGTAGGTATTCTATGTAACGCATAGTCAGCAGCAACTATGTGGTAGTGGTAAAGCTCGGAAAAGTTGCAATAAAAGGAACAGAAACACAAATGGTTTCTTCATATGATCGCTTGGGGCAGCGTCGTAGGAGTCTCAGCTCAGGGGCTACTACTTAGGGGCCCTAAGTTAGGGCTTGCTATAGGGTTAGAGGTTAGAGTTAGGCCATACTGTCAAGTAAAAAATCAAAAGACATAAAATGTTTAAATTAATTGGCTGTTGACATTATAATGCATAATTAGAACTGTCGTGGTTTTCAGGTAAAATATACACTGAAAGGGAGAAATAACGTTCAATGCGACGTAAGCTGACAATTTTAAAAAAACATTCCTTGTGTTTAGATTTACTTCAGTATTTAAATCTTGCCTAATTACTAATTACCATTGCATTAAAAATTTTCTCCTCTCGGAGCTAATTTTGCATTAAATTAAGTATAATTCATAATTGAAATAGCGCAGGGTATTGTTGGGGCAGATTTAACTAAATCTCACTTGATTTGATCAGATTTGATTTCTCACTATTTTTATGAAATTGTTGTACCCGTTTGACCCATATACTGAGCTCAACTACAGTGCAAATATTTTAAAATGATCGATCGTATATATTTGGCCGAAAAAATGCTCTTTGTCAAAAACCTCAATCAATTTATTTTAACTCATTTGAATGTCTTCAATATCTATATTTTTTAAATAGTTTATGCACAACAATGGGAATATAACTTTAAAAGAGTTGGGTGAAACTTGTTCAGATTCAAATTTTAGCTCGAGCGAAATCGTATGGGGTAAAATTTGAAAAAATTCAAAAGAACATTTTATTTTATTCGAAACAAATTGTGAGTTCCCTTTAGCTAATATTAAGTATTTTACCTTTATACATGTATATAGCTTACTGCTGTACTTAAATTAAGTATGTTGAAAAATAATTAAAAATTACTTCCCACACGAGCTGCCATCTACCTTACACAACCTAAAAACTTTGAAAGACGTTTCAAGTATATGAATAAAACAAACTCGCTAACCCACCAAACAATGTTCATGACGAGTGGACAAAAAATGAGAGGGTGAGTAGACAAAGATGTTTAGTTTGATCCTAACTAAATGCCATAAATACGCCACCATATACATACCATTGATACCAAAATTCGTTTCTCTTCTCGCTCGTCCTGCTCCTGCGTGAGTTTTTTTTTTGTTTTCACATTATAATTTTTCAATAAATCACCCTTTCACCCTTTCTTTGTTAGGTATTTGTACTTTCTCGTGTTCCTTACCTTACTACTACATGCAAGCTGCAAGCATAAAAAACATCACAATCTCATTGGTCAACTATTTTACTCTACTATTTTATAATAACTAAATAATTACGAGTAACCAACAATATTGATAAACACAATTTTTGTCCACGTTTTCTTTGTCATTTTATTTTTATTTTTGCATTCTAAACGCATTTCTAGGATATGTGTACTTGTGTACAACAGTACAATATGCGCATTCAATTTTTGTGCGGAACGATTATGTCTGTCTCTGTCACAACTTTGCAATTGTTCCAATCCAACAAGTCAACTGTCAATTAATCTGTCATAATCATTCTCAATCATGAATTTCAATTTCTCTGAAAACGTTTTTAGCTACGTTGTACGTTTGTTACGTTACATTTTGCATTCATCTGCTGTGTCACTCAACTCAATCTCCTCTCATTTCATCTAAGCAATAACGTCGCGTCAACCTTATGCGCGCATTGCCCCATAGACCAGCAGTAAAAATAAGCGGGAGTCCGGCTACAAAATGGAAACAAAATGCTAACACATGCATTGAGCTAAACAAATCAAGAAGGCACTTTGTTTTGTTTGGTGCATTGAAGATTTTTAAATTGTAAATACTCTGGATTGTGTGGTGTGATTGTGTGATTCATTCAAATAATTCAGAATCAGGGAACCTATTCAGAGAGCATTATTAATAAAATTTTATCTAATATTTTATTAATACTATTCACAGAGCTATCTCAATTTTATCGCAGAGCGATTTTTTTATTAAGTATGAGAAAAAGATAATATTTCAACGAGATAAGTTGCTTTCTCTGAATAGGTTTTAAAACCAATTCAGAGAGCTACTCAGTATGCCAAGTTAAGAGCAAAAAGATAAAACATGTCCGAGCAGTTTTATCTCTGGAATCCGAAGTCAACAAGCATCATATGTTTTTTCACCTCGTGTAATCAATGCTGGCTGTAGGAACAAAGAGCGAGTTTGCCGCATACATGCGATGCGTGTGTCGTGCGTGCGATCGCTGCTTTAATTACAGGTCCAGTGTTGATAGCTGCCAATGAAAGAAGCTTCAAAAAATAATTCTCCGCTTAAATCGTACTAGCAGCTAGAGTTGGATATTTGCTTGATTGAATTATTAACCAATTACTAGCAAATATCATTGATTCCGAAAAAGCAGACACCATTTCTCTCCGTAATCATCTACAAAATTTCATTTGAAGGGTTCAGCATTAAAAAATACGTTTGCACGTTTGTTTTGTCTCAAAAAAATTTGAAAACAAATTTTGAGTGGCCGGACTTGCTTTTTAGCAGTGATGACTCACTCACTACAGTACACAATCATAGGAATAAATGGAGATTTACGAGTCTACCGAATGAAACTAAAAATAAGGCACGATTTGAGGATGATGAATGAGTCAGGCTGCTTTTGCAAGTCATCACCATTCTTCAAGTAGAGATTTGTATTTTATAGGCTTTATGTGAAACTCTTGGATGCGAATATTATGCTGTGCAATCAAGACCAAATAAATTCCTTGCATCTCATTAATTGTTTCTTGCATGCATGATAATATTACATTTCTGTATTATTCTTTGTGCCTAGACTCTAGGCCCTAGAGGTCTCTCTCCGACAGTATAATAGACTTAGGATCCGTCCAATGGAATCAAACAAGATTTTGGATTTCATGGCAAATAAAAGAAAGTAATAATCAATTTCAGCTGATTATTGTTGTCAACAATCCCATATGATTATCGTTGTCAACAAACCCATATGATTATCGTTGTCAACAAACCCAGATGATGATTGTAATCAACAAACCCATATGATAATTATTGTCAACAAACCCAGGTGATGACTGTTGTCAACAAGTCCAGCTGATGATTGTTGTCAAACTTGCCTGCTTGCTTCCTCTAGCATTCTCGTTTATGACTGCGCGGGTTCTCACGGTGCCCCGTTTCCATACAAAATTTAATAAAATATTAAGTAAATACTTAAGTCTGATAAAAAGTTAATAACGCGGTCTGAATTGCTTCTTTATTTGACTTAAATATTCACTCAACTTTTTATCAAATGAAAACATATTTAAGTGAGCCGCTGTGAATAGCATCCCAGATCATTGTCACTTGCCACCTGTTTGGGTTTTGATGGTTCTACAAGATTTTGCATTGTGAATGAACAAAAAGTGAATGAGTGTGAGTGTCATTTTCATGTTGAATTCAAAATTTTATCAGTAATTATGAATGTGGGAGAATGTTTTGCTTTTCTTGCTTCCTACATCAATTGGAATTTAATTGATTGCAAGTGTTAAGATTTTGTCAACCAGTTAATACTTATCCTAGTTGAATATTCATGGTCAAAGGCTTAAAAATTGTTTATTTACAGTCTCCCCGTCACTTCCTCTAGTACCGTCACACGTTACGAATCTTGTAAAGAAAAGGCTCATCTTTTGGCTGAATTCTGACTAAATTAATGCAATCAGTAACACACTCTCTCTGTGTTCTCTAATCGTAACCGTAAGTTGTGATTTTAATGTGTAAATGTTTTCTAGCTTATTAAACAAATGACAAGCGAAAGGAGATTTTTGAAATTGTAAATAAATATTATAATTTATTGGTTTTTTTTCAGATCTGTCAAAGTTGGAGTATTAAGCAATTAGACAGGAAACTGGAAATGGAATTTCGTAAGGACTCGGGATCATCTGGGGATGAGGGTGCGCCCTCGCGGCCATCAAAACGGAAAAGGAAATTTTCATTCATAGCCGTCCATTTAGGTAGAACATAACATAATGCGTGTATTTGATAAGATAACGAGAATACTGTAACATTAAATTTGCTTTACCTCTTGTAAATCTGTCAAATTTTTTACATGTTAAAATTGTCTTTATTTCAGGTGCCGGCGAGCATTCCTTAAGAAACCAAGAAAAGTACAAAAATATTTGTTCGGAAGCCTGTTCTAAAGTAAGCAATATTTTGAGGCGTTACAGTTGACAAGTAATATTACTCAATTTCATTGCAATCATTTACCACGTTTATTTTATGGTGATAAACCCAATATAACGTAAAACATTTTAGTCGGCTTGTTTTTGTTTGAAATCTTGGTCTTGTTAGGAAGAAAGGGCATTCGATATTAATTGCGTAATCTGACAATACTTTATGTACAGGCTATGAAGATTCTGAGGATGGGTGGTACTGCTGGAGATGCAGTAACGGAGGCCACCAAGGTATTGGAAGATTCAGGAAAACTCAATGCAGGATGTGGTTCAAATTTAACGTTGGATGGAACTGTCGAGTGCGACGCTGGGTTTATGGATGGTGACGGATATTTCGGAGGCGTTGGGGCAATACCTGGGGTTCCGAATCCAATTGTTGTGTCAAAGTCTATTGCTGATGTCCATAGGAAAGAGAAATTGTTTTCTTGTGGACGTGTTCCTCCAAAGTAAAATTGAACGAGATATATACAGATACATATTAAATACATTTACCTATGTAATGAACAGATGCACATGCAACATAAATTGATCTATAACATTTTCCAGTTTTATGGTAGGTCAGTCAGCTAAGGAATGGGCAAAAACACAAGGAATTATAACGTGTGATGAAGAAGATCTTGTTTCAAGTAATAATGAAAATTATTATTAATTCATTCTTTATAAGATGAAAGTTGAGTTAAATTGCCATATTAGACAGTATAATATGGTCATGCTATAGTTCTATCTGGATATTTTAATGGATAAATTGACAAGTTGCGAAAACTAAATGCGTCTATTTGAATAAGAGTGGAATGTCTTATCAAGATCTTGCTTTTTATCTGTTATGTATGTATGAAGAAAGGGCTAAGAAGACATTTGATGAATATAAGACTGAACTTAAATCTGTGACCGCTGATATCAATGACACCGTAGGAGCAATCGCTGTTGACAGCAATGGGCAAGTTGCTTCAACAGTAAGCAGTGGCGGAAATTGGCTGAAGCTACCTGGTCGCATTGGACATGTATGTTTTTTTAGTGCTTATACACTAATCCTTGACTAATGACTAATCATAATCATTTTTTCAAACTTCTCATGCCATGTCATAATTATATTTTGGTGTTTTTAGTCCCCTATATTTGGATGTGGTTGTTGGAGCTCCAACACTTCCTCATCGTCTAGTAACGCCATCGCACTGAGTACATCGGGATCTGGTGAAATGCTCAGTAGAGTCAGGTTACCTCAAGAATGCGCATGTGTAGCTTCATCTGAAACTAGTTCTGGCTTGGTTGGCTCCATCACCAATTGTATTAACAAACAATTTTTAGGTACGAATATAAACTGATGTTGCTTTTAAAAATCAACTATTTAAACCTTCTAATTAATTAGTTAAACATTAAACAGACAATAGATCCTTGGATGTTCATGTCGAACCTCGGTATGTTGGACTAATAGCGATATCATGGGATGGACACCGTGGAGAGTTTGTGTGGGGACACACCACAAAGAGTTTCGTGATTGCTTACTCCAGTACCAAAATGAGATCGACACAGGTAAAGGCAATTATTTTATATCACATCATTATACATCTATTACACTTAAAAGGAACGAAATCAGTAGGCATATTGTCATAATTATTACATTCTTATTGTGCTTTAATTAGATGAAGTTTTCTGAACTTGACCGAAATTCTGTCACAGGTAGAAGCCTCAAGGTGGAAGGAATTCTCTTACGACAATGAACGTGCAATAAGCTATAAATTTGTACTTTTTTATATATAGTAAGTCATATCTAAGCTAAATAGTGTTTAATTAGGTACAAATACAAATATATTCTATTAAAATCAAATCGATTACAATTTTGTATGTACATAAGATGTCTGCATATGTCCATGTACCAAAGTCGTTCAAACAATCAGATAATTACTACAAAAATTAAGATACGATAAGATAGAAAACCAGCATAAGGAATAAAGTAAATCGTTATTTGAGACTTTAGTCAATTAATTTCTTCTTATTAACACAAATTAACGGCAACTCAACTGGGGACTTGGAGAGAACAGGGGCAATGTGATACTGCACGTGCATATCTAAATGTAGCCCAATATGGTTTTCATTTGGTGGTGGAACGGTGGAAGAAAGCTTTCATCGTCATAGTTTTAAACAAAATCTCTATCTTGAAAAGCTTTATCGCATGTCCAAATAATCATTAAAAATGAGATAACATCATGATACTTTTGATGTAAGCTTTTCCAATCCAAAGTTTAGAACACTTTCAACTTTAGCCCATTCAGCAGTCTTCCTTCGAAGTTCCATGCAACAAACATTTATAAACGGTAGCTTTTATTTAAATAAATCTGAGGTTTTATAGACCTCCGTAGTCAAACTCAATTTTGGATAATATTAGCTATACGGTCTTGCTAGCAATATTCTGCCGAAGCAATAATATGAAGAATGCACATGTCGTCATTATTCGTAAGCTCAACTCGTAATCAGTACTCGGAGAGTTTTTCAAATTGTAGCTGCTCTTAGTATTTCCTGAAATACATACGCATTGGTCGTGTCTTCTGATTTTTTTGTTCATCAGCCCAATCCAAACAATTTTTGTATACCTGATATCTAAACTCAAACTCTTTCTACCATCCGATCCGTGCATACGTGTGTGTGGTTCTACGTAGCTGTTTAAGTTGCACCGCTTAAGGGGCAATAATTTATGTACCTGTGTCCTGTGCATTAGTTTTTTCTCGAACAAACGGATTGATTAGTAAATGAAAAAAGAGGAGGCAACTCGATAATTAAAATGAGACGATAAGCTAGTTGGTTGCAGCAGGCAAGGCAGCCTTCTTGTTTGCTTTTTCTTGTGATGAAAGGGCATGATAGTATTTGAGATAAACTGTGTGGTACTGGTACTCTATTGTAAAAGATGCATGGTACAACAGGTAGGTACGCCTAATATTATTCTACAAGGAGCACATATTATGTGTACACACACATTATATTCCAATTAATTTCCTTTAGCTTTATCTTGGAAGAAATGATTTTATTTTATTGTTTTTGTAACAATTTTCTCATTTCTCCCGAAATATCATGTATGCACGCTGGTTGGTAATCAACGCGCTTTTAACTTTAACATATTTAGTGAATTAGAGTATGCATGTGCAACTCTTTTTCTCTACTTTAATTTTTCATGTGAATTCTGGGCATAATGAACTATCATATATAGGTAAGCATGAAGTTTCAATATAATCAAAGCCATACACTAGCACAATTACACTATCAATTGAAAGGATGTTTTAATTTTGAGAAAATAATTCGCAACCTTGAAATTTACGTTGCACATTTGAATGCATAAAATGCGTCCAAGTTTACAGCATATTTTTACCATTTTTGTTTTTTCAAGTACTTTATTTCATTTTGTGTGAATGTATGTATGCACGACACATAGATCAGGACTTTTATAGGTTTAATAAAGTTGCATGTCAAAGGGTACAGGCAGGCGTTCTGATATTCACATGCATTTCAGCACGTTAGTTAAAGGAACGGAAGGGAAGAACATAATATAATATTATTATTTGCTTGATACAAAAAGTTTTTGCAATTGTTTTTCTGTTGAAGTAGTACAATATAGAAATTTTGCATAGGTATTGCAGAAAAAGACATTCGGTCTTGTGAACTTTATAGCGTGGCGACAATTCAGTGCTAACATTGCTCTTCGACAATAAAAAACGGGATGATAAATGAAATTCCTCTTGATAACGTTTTGCGTGATTGGATTGGGAATAATAATATGTACCTACACAACAGATGCTACAAAAATGAGCACGTCTTCGAGGGGATAATTTGATGATCAATGTGATGAGAACATTTTTGCTTCGTCTGCAAATATATGTAGGTTTGCTATCTGAACAGTTTGGTATACTGTGTTGATATTTAGCAGAAAATATCATGTTCATTAATAATAATATTAGTGCGTAGGTATGCTCAATATTCTCTTCATTGTATGGCTGTATATAAGATTATTTTTCCTTTTCTCCACTTCGACAGCATAATTTCAAATGCACAGCACAACACATAGTCTTGATAAGCAAACAAAAGGGCAAAGATTCTTTGGGCCAGTGAATAACAAAAACAACAACAGTCATAAATAAATTTTCATTTCATAAAAGAAAAATTACTCATAATGAAAACAAATGTCAGCGGAGCATTTTCTTTTATTCCGCGTTCGCCTATGCTGTGATAAGCGTGAATAATATTTCAAAGATTTCTCCCAACATGGGCAAGCAGGTAAGATTTGATGCTACTAAGCACTTCAGTGTGAGCAAAAAAAAAACATTTTACAAGACCACATGTTGTCCGCTCTTCTTATTTCTTTCGTCAATATTTTTTTGCTTGTCTTGTCACAGGAGACATTTCATTGTTGTGTTTAAAGGAAGAACTGATAGTCAACTGAATAAGAATGACTTTGACATTTGACTTTTCAATTTACTCAGAATGGGAAGCTTATTTGATAGTTTGAATGGACATGAAGCTACATTATCAACGATCGATTCGATTTTCTAAAATCTAATTCAAACGCTCATCGCTACATTACATATCAAGCACTCAAAGCCAAAAGCTTCAAATATGAGCGTAGCCATATATACTTCCGTATTTTGTTTTAAAAACCACATTTTTTTCATTTTTGAGATTTGAGATAGATCTCCATCTCCACCCACGACAGTTGTATTCCTTGCAAATCTCAAACACATGTCATTGCGGAGATTTCATAATTTGCATAATTTGTATCACTTCCATAAACGTTACCTAGTTTTATTATATGTATGTAGATTACGGTTTGCGTAATAAATTAAAGAGATAATTTGAATAGTCTGACACGTGAATGTAGTGGATAGAGACGATAGAGTAATTTGGAAAGCAAATATAGACCAGTCTTGATGACAAATAATTTTGAAGTAATTTTCATTAAAATGCCAAGGATGTCGACAGGTGTGTAAACTAAAGAAGGAGCATCATCATCATGTAATAAATAAATAAACATAATATATGCTTCACAGAGAATCAGGCCAGACCAGAAAAATGACTGATAAGATGGTGCTTCCAATAAAATTGGTTTTTGCAGATTTCAACAACTTCAATAACCCACGGAAATGCAAGCAGTGCATAATACTCACGCACGAATATGTAATTCAGTGTATTGCTTCATTAAAATTTTGCATAATTTCAACATAAAGCATAATGAGATTACAATATAGTAAAAAATGATTGCTATTTTACAATGGTTTATGCCAAACGCGATACAAATCCTCTCAGAAAAGTAAACACATACACGCATTATTGATAAATCTGTGTCTATTTGTTATAGCAATTTACCAAAGCTCAGTTTTTGGTCGTAGAGTAATGCGTTAACGTGGCAATTTTCTCCATTAAAAAATTGCATACCTCAGATTCTTCTCCCCGTGAGGAAGGGAAGGGAACTCTTTTTGCTTCATTCTTTCCAATCAAGGGAGAATAACAAAAATATTTTTTCGTGTGGACATTATCAATTAAACAGTGCTTTACAATATGCAATGCATGAAAACATTCCCAGAAAACATTTTTTTTTTTAATACAGACAGGGCAACATTTTTCAAATATGTTAGTTACGTCCGCTTATTTTATAGGGTGGATTTTTTAAAATAATCCAGCGACAATTTAGAAATAAAAATATTCCGGTATAACTAGGTACAATGTGTAAGATGAGGATGATTTGTACTTAATGTAATTTGAGGCTCATTTGAAAGGTTTACGATACAACATTTATTGTTGTTGAAATGACGTAATATCTGATGTTTTAAAAACTTTCTTCTTAAAAATTATTAACGAAAATAATTAAGCTTTAATGAATTGGAATTTGGTCGGACTTTGCTCATTCAATTTCCTCGTTTTTAGGTGAAGCGTATAGAAAGTAAATTATAGCTAGTGTTTGTCAGTCACACCAGCAAAAGTATTGAATTTTGACAACTGCACATTTGCTGTTAATGTGAATGTGAATAGTTTCTTTTCTCATTCCTAGAGAGGTTAAATGTTTAGCCTTTGCCTATGCAAGGTTATAATGGTAACTCAACATTTGCTTGTTTTTGCTTTTTACGTACCAACAAGATAACGGGAGAATATGTTTTTACACAGTGAATAAAACAATATACTGGCTTTACAGGAAAGAAAGATAGCATTCATAGCTCACAGCATCATCATTGTTGTTAAAAATGCATCTTATGGCTTGTGTAATATAGTTGCTAGTTCCTTGCTTTACTTGGCAGTGATTTTTTGAAAGTCAAAGGGAGACAGGAATCTGGCACCGTTAAGTGCATGCTTACATCATTTGCACTTTCATAGAGATGTTTTTGCATGAATTTTAATGGATATTTCTTTGCAAAAACTGCTTAATAATTTTTGCAGCTACAAATTCCAAAAAAGTGCTACTTGCCGGAAGTATGCATTACATCGTAATTACTATTTACTGCGGTGTGACGTTCAGCAGAAATGCTTTTGAACAATTACGATTTTGTTCATCATATTGCACTCTTAGAAACTAACAATTATGCAAAATCGTAATTTGTAATTGGTGAGTAGGTGGGCCCATATCAAGTTATGTTATTTCTACACCGAAAAATTGAACACTTTCGTTATAATTCAAGAAGTCTTGAGTTGCTGCGACTTTTTCATGCGAAAAAAATTGCAATCAAAAGACCACTGATCAGCGGAAATGGTGAGCTGTATCCATCACACGGCAGGTGATTAACTACTAAGCTAATTTATAATGACGTGTGTCAGCTATTTGCAAAGTTTCTGCATTGTAACGCAAAAACCAATATGAGCAAAGACACAACTGTGGCTATTCGGTTTTGGAAAAACATGACATGTTCGTGACAGTTTTCAGTCATGCAATTTGCCTAGTTATTTTTATAGTTTAATATTGAGATGCACTGCAATAATCTTTTTTACTAGGATGTGAATACAAGACTTCCGGAGACGTATTCAGACTTTGAGACTTTGTATTTTATATGCGTGAGTTCCTTTTATGAAAAATTGCATCCTTTTATAAAATGAGTAATGGGGTGATGGAACAGATAATCATAAAACATATTATCATAAAAATAATGTAGCAATCGGTTTCCTTTTCAATCACCACGCAGTCATTACATTTTAAGAAGTCTACAGTAATCACAATATTGCTACGTAAAACAAAATGGTACAAAACTGGTGCATAATATTTTGTAAGAGTTAATTTGTAAGATGAGTTTAATAAATAAGAAATTTGTCTTCGCTCACGAATATCTTAATTCTACTTCAAAAAGTATACAAGACGTTGACTTTTCTTCCTTTTGAGACATTTTAATTGATGAAAAGTTACATGCATTCATGATAGTTGGATAATATGGATGTGATCACCAACGGCGCTCGTTCAAAACCAGCTTGCATTGCAGGAAGGTGCTAATGTCACACGTTAAACTGGTAATTTTTAGTATCGCGCAAGTAAAAATAGCCAGTATTTTTTCACAAATATAGAGCAATAGGTATCAAAATTTTTTATTGGCACTGTGACGATGATTTCCGGGGAATGGGAAAAGGATATTTAACCATCAACGAACATTCTCTACTTTACCGACAACAACGAGCAATTAGAGATATGCTAATAAAGCAGAGACGTTGATTTGTCATGTAATATGCAGTCATATTTTTATGCATTTCATCATTATAGCACGTCGCGATATTATATATTAAACGGTTTGCTCTTGCTCGGAATAGTAGTGATTTATTTTGAAATGAGAGAAGGAAGATGAAATAAAAACTGCAAAATTCAAGTTTGTAAATATATCTTTTCTTAAATAAAGATTATATGTCCCGTTTTAAACATAATAATGACATGCTTTGGTTGTTTTTGAGCATTGCTGTAGTATAAAAACGAAAGAGAACGATATTACAAAGATTGATGATCTGTTTTTCAATGTTGGCAGGTGTAAAAAGGTAAAGCATAAGACTACTTGAAAAAAAGTGATGATTGTTAGTTTTACATAAGCTTAGACAACCACCGATATGCAGAGTCAAAAAATTCCCTAGAAACTATATAGGATTTCCTTATCCTTACGTAAGGAATCAATGTATTTTAAATGACGTAAGGTCCTTACGGTAAGGGAAAGGAATAACTCAGCATACCGGCCAACGTATATTAGACGCTGTTTTTGACGCATGTAATTATTTGGCCTGACATATGTAATTACATGATAATAAAATCGAGTATTTATTTCACTGGTAATTTTGAAGTGTTATGTTTAGACAAAATGTGAAGTTACAGATTAAAAAAACCTGCACATCATTTTTAATGCGCAGCTAGAGATTATGTATGAGTTGGTTGTAAATATGAAACTTTAATTTCCATTTATCGATGATAATGCTTGCGTTTCGCTCCTCTCGTTTCAGCACTTGTTTGTGCTTGATTTTGATTAGTAGCTTCGTCCTCTTCCTGTGAACATACCACAGGATTATTCACCATAAATTAGCTTCTATCCTTTAAGTTTGATAATGATTAATCAAAAATATTGATGTTGATAACGAAAGGATTGCATACACAATTTTCTTTAAGATCTCTTGTTAGCAGCGGGTAGCGGTTGGTATCCGGACAGCGATCTTCAAACACAAGTTATCCATTGTAATTAAACATAACTGATAAATTACACAATCTACACAAATTACGATTACGCTGCCTTACCTGTCATGCAGTACTCATGGTAAGCGGGAACACGTTGTTCATTTAATTTAAATTTACCCGGAGGGTTTTTCCTTAAAATCGATGCAACTGTCTCTCGTATAGGACACGGGGGTGTTTTAAAGTGAAACATTGGCTTATGAATTTCACTAAGACGTTTTTTGCGTCTAAATTCAATAATAATAAAGTTTAGCTTTTGCAAAATGCGTGCATATATTGGTTGTAGTTATGGGTTAGGAAACAACAGATGCAAATTGGAGAAAACTTGCGCGTTCGAAAAACTGCAAAGTCGGTGGAGTCTCCTGGTATGGTATTTTATACACGCTTTTGGCTGATGGCATGGATCGTGTTGCCGTTGTTTTCGCAGTCTTTTACCTGTAGCATCATCCGCAGTGGCATGAAGATCGGCGCTAGATTCTTCAGTAGAACTAAAACAAATGAACCCAAATTTTCTATATGAAGTCAAAACACATCTGCAGATGCAAAATCTTTGCTGAAGCTAACGGGGATAATGAACAGTTAATTACAGTGGTGTCGTCTGATAGCTGACTGCTTCATGAGCTGGTTTTCGACCTACGTGAGTTTCTGAATTGCTTGGTTTTCCAACGGTATAAAGTGATGTTTGCGCAGTACTTCTATATGATGGTACCAAATTTCCTTCGTCGTCTTCAGAAAACTGACGATGCAGGTTACTTGTAAATGTACAAAATAAAATTTTATTACCATTGAATCCTACAGTTACTTCAGTTCTGCATTCTTGACATTCTATATCAACACGTTACGGTTCGGAATGTGGCCGTTGAACGCCTCCTTTCTTGGTTGTATTCATGTATGATGGACTAGCACCAGCGCTCACCGTATTGGAGGATGGAACTGCGGTTGCTTTGTGGTTGTTTTTATATGTCGGCATAGCTGACCTACTAGTACCAACGCCAACACCAGCGGTTGTATGGTAATTGGATGAGGGTATCGCAGTTGCTTTAGCACTTTTACCAGCCCGCATCATAGAACTCCCTGTGCCTACGCCTCGATTGAAGTTGGTTGATGAAACTGCAGTAGCAGTG
>JAQIXX010002446.1:0-24481 GCA_034700605.1 Willowsia nigromaculata | reverse complement strand
ACACACATCTGAATCCTTAATGAGACATCATGAAACTTTGCAGATGTTCTTCACATTAAACTAGACCCGCATATTATCATCATCATCATTCGAGCATGCTAGAACAAATGGCAAATAAGCTTAGGGTATGTTTATAAAAAAAGGTATCGTGTATGGATGAGGAACTCATACTTGTTTAGTTTCGCACAAATAAAAAGATATATAATTCATTATTATAGTTCATAGTTCGCTTTTCATTATCAACAAAACTCAAGCAGCTGGCCAGGGAAAAATACAACTCTTTGAACGTCCGTATGCATAGGTTAACGTTTTTATGTGCAAACATTTTATATTCGTTCTTGGTAACAGCCCTTCGATTCCTGGTTCCTGTCCCAACCTGATTCACCGATTCAGTATCCATTCTCGCGTGGCAAGCCACCTATATTGTATATTCCGCTATTAGGTATGCACAATGCAACATCACCCTCAATTCAATGAGACATGCCCTTTTCCTCCTGTACAAGAAACAAAGCTGCAAAAAATACGCTGCAATAATGCCGTGACTCTGGTACTAGAATCAACTAGACTTATTTTCCACAAAAAAAAAATGATTTCCGCTTTTGCACCTTTTCTGTACGCTTGATGCCGGCCGTTTATTACTTGACTCGGTGCGGCAGCTGCTTGTTTTTCAAACATTTCCACTGCCAGCGACAAATTCAAACGCATCATGATTCATGATGACGGACATAGGTATTTATATCCAGGTGCAGCATATTCAAAGTTATGATGCATTGAAGCGCTGTGTCATATTATTGAATTATTCGAAAAAAGCATCAAAGTAAGAGGTCTCAATTGATGAGCCATAAAAGAAGAACTTGAATATGCCATGTTTTTGTTAGTCGATCGAATGAAAATTATTTTAAGCATCAAATGTACAAAAGGTATATATTTTCATTACAATATTACATAAATAATGATTAACTAAAAAGTAGAGTCAAAGCTGAACTTTGTGATAGTTTTGCATACAAACACGAGCGAGGATGCTATGAATTATATGCCTACTTGTTTCTCAACTTGTACTACCATGAACTTTTGAGCAGTCAAGAAAAAAAGATGATATGAGAAGGAAAAAACAAGGATAAACTCTCCGACAGGCAGAGCAGCAGCACGACGTCAACATTCTCGATGGTAGGTACATTATTACATGCAAGGCATGAAACTAATATATAAACTGCTAAAGATAGAAGAAAAATTACACTATACGTTTTTCATTATTATGTGCTTTACAAGATTACTCTTTATAGCCAAAACACCACGATAACCAAAACAAATAAAAAGCTGCTACCCAGGAGCAACATTACCAGCAGTTAGAAGAGTTGTCAGTAAAAATTAAGCAGCAAGTTGTAAGAAAAGTGTTGGTATAAAAATATGCTGAATCACATTTATAGCATGTGTATAGGGTAAAGGATATGACGGTGGTGACGACGATGTGATGTTTCCGACCAACCACAAGACATCAACAATTTGGGAACAGAGAGGAGAACTTAGTTTGGTAGTAGATATAGTACAACAACAGAAGCAGACAATACCACCACCAAAGAAGCGGACGATCAAGGTAACCGAGTCAGTAACTTTTAGCTAGCGACTGGCATCATCATCGTCATATCATCTTAATCTTGAATTGAAACCTATCCACACCAACTGAGCAATAGTCATGTCTACGCTTACATCATTATGCAAGAAAAAGTGAAAAATGCATTAAAACCGACGTTTGGAAAATAATAAGTATGAAAAATCATTAGCTCTCCAGCGAGTATGGGCCACATGATGAGCATTTTATCAGAGCTACCTATACAACACATATCGACCATTGCCACAAGAATAGACTAAATTATGATTTCATCGTCGGTCCTCAAGACAGCCACAACTGTAAAATTACAACAGGACTAGGAGGAGCACATTTAACATTTTGGGTATTTCAAATAAAGAGAAACATATGTCCATGCATAAGATCTCGAATTGGCAGTAAAATGTTTCGTGCAAATGTTCAAATGAATAGAACAACAGTTGGCCAATCAATTCCACAGAGTTCAACTACACTTGTAATTTTACAGATTCTTCTGGAAGCTCATATTATACTGTACACTCCATGAATTACGCATGTAATCATCCCGTCCATTGATTGTGAGCTCATATAAAAATGCTCCTAAACAATTACGACTTGGACCTAGAAAATACAAGTAATGTTTCTACTGCGATCTGCTGCATAACAAATTGTTGTAAAAAGGGTCAATGCAAACGCAGTTCTTAATATAATTGACTACATAATAAACCGATAATTTTCCTTAGAATCACAAATTATTTTGTATACCGCACTATAGAAAATGAAGTTTTGTGGGTAAAAAGTTGGTGAGTAGCCACCAAATACAAACCATTACCAATTACAGCAAAATGCATCAGATTTAGTACACGCTGTATATTTTCACTTTATGGTGGCCAAAGTGGTGATATCAAGAACACTTTATAATATATGATATGGCCACAGCAAAGAGAAACCACGGAAAATTGATGTACCACCAACCAACCAGCATAGATTGATTGTCTAATGGTATGCTTAACATTGCCAAGCAGTACCAAGCGCGGCGACCGCCTTGGACACTATTTTTTTCTGCATAATCATTCTCTAAAAACTTTGTCCGAGCATAAAAAACTTTGAATTTCAATCTTATTTCATTATTTAATGACTCATTGATGAAGTGATATAATTGAATTGGCATCACTAAATCCCATACTACTTGTTAACAATTTTGCCAAACTTTGAAAAGCTATTTTATGTTACGACCAGGGGCGATGAAACAGTTCAAGATCAATCCAGCTTTCAGTCACGATTTACTTTGAGTGGATCTTGTTTTCAACCAACAAAAATGAATCAGTGCAGACCTCATAACTCCAGCCTCTATTCGCTATAGAGGGTAGGGATTTCCTTGGGACTAGTTTTCTAAGCAATTTATATGAAAAGCTAAAGCTAATAAGCTCTACCTAAAAATGCATTTTCTATTTATTCAATATTTTTTATTCATAGGACGAAAATACAAGAAGTGTGGAAATTTTTCTGAGATTCAGCATTATTATCATATCATCCAGCATGAAATCCTGCCCAATACAACAATGCTTGATAAAATCTCTGTAAAAATCATGGTACTAGCTTAACATGGTGCACTCCACTCCTCACGCTGCTATATCATTGCATTGGTAGTAGGAGATTTTAAGCCGCAAACTTTGCGGATGTTCTTCTCTTTTAGTATCAGATCGTCGTGTGGTGCACTCCACAAGTCCATAGAGAAGTCGTCATTCGTGTAAAAACACAATTGCTCAGGCCTATACCCAGACATTATTACTTGTAGCAGAGCGAAAAATGCTTTCGCTCTGTCAAACCAGAGTTTTTTTTTACCGAGTAATACGAATTCCTTATAGTGCTGTTGCATACAATACGACTCCTTATAAAGCTGCTATGTGTTCATTTGGCGCGAAGTCAGTCAAGGTCGTACACATTTTTAATAATCACGTCGTACTGATTCACGTTCAAGATCAGTCAACATTTATTTTATTCATGTTCATGCTTTCCTCAAGCAAGTAACTTCCAAACAAACACGCTGCACTACACATACCGATTGAAAGAACAAATATGGCAATGATACAGGAACACAAGTTTAGCTTGCAGGCACGCAAAGCAAAAGCTATCACGGTTGGATTGTACTTTTCGAGCAGAGATTTTTCTTGCCACTACTAGTGCACTCCTATTAGCTGCTATAATAAAAATAGTTATAATAGCGAAACATAATGTGAACTGTAGCGTTTACATTACATATTATTACATTAGTGCGCATACCTGTTCCACCGCTAAATGGTGTTCAGCAACAACTATATAGCCTGCTGAAATGATCATGCTGCAGCATTCATGAATTCACTGCTGACGGATGTGAATTCCTAACTGAAGCAGGAAAGAAACTTTACTCCACACCACACACTCCATGTGTGTGTACGTAATCTATAACCAGCCATTAGCTAGAGTGTGTGCTTTTTTAGATATAAAAAATCTTGTTTCAGTCTGAGTATGCATAATTTTATGACTGTAATGAGTAATGTAAGTACACGCAAGAGTAATTCAATAAATACCAAATGGACATTTATAAGCTGCCAAAGAAAAAGACAAACGCTTCCTACTACGCTTCGTTCATTTGTAAATGATAACGCGCGCACTGCCGCGCCGTAATATCCAAGAGTGCCATGCACATAGAAAAAATTTGTTGAGTATTTATCGTCATCATAATAGTTATTCATTTCTCAAAAAAAGATTGGAACATTTTAGACACAACAATAGTATACCTCTCACATTAGCACCAGCACTTAGTGTCATTGCTCATTACTAAAACAACTGCTGCTGAGAGCGCCATAAGCACCTGTGGCAAGACATACATACATACATACACCCACGTTTACACCGTCATCACTCGCTGTGACACTTTATGGATCATCGCATTGTATATATAGCTTATTGCCATAATTATTACTCATTAGCATAAAGCGGTAGTGGAAGTAAATTCGCAAATAATAAATATAGGCATTTATAATCCATCCGTAAATCTCATGCTAAGCCGTGCACTACCTGCTCGCTTACTACTTCAATTACACTTCAATTTTTCCACGCTTATTATTAACAAAAAATAATTAATTAACAATAAGAACGCATGCATTAACAAGAATGATTGTCAAATGTCAAATTAAAGTCATCACAATAAAATTTTTGCAAATTCGTCCGCACAATAAGGAACATGACCCTGGCATACGCTAAGTATTATAGCATACAAAAGTTTGGATTCGAAACAGAGTTCTGATTACATGTTAATTATGCAAACAAACAGCAAGTTCCGTCCTTTCCATCACGTTGTTCAGTCACCGAATAGCATGACATTTTTTTCCAAAAAGGCATCATTGTTTTCTTGCTCAAATCATGAGCTCAATAGTCAACATCACACAGAGAAAACGCAAAGAACGAAAACCCTCTCTCATACGATATTTATTGTGCATTGCACAGTAAGGGAAAATCGTTATAGTTCTAGCCTTGGCAAAAGTTGTTCAAGAAGAAAAGTTCAAGGGTATAAAATAAAATGGTAGAAAGAAACGAATATATAGAGAAATGAAACAACCAATGTTGCTCTAAATGAAGGCATGTTTTTGTAACAACAAGAGAGCCATGTCGGGAGTGACCATAATATTTTATTTTACAATTTCTTCGTTGTTTGATGTTTTTGCTTCACATTTTTTTCTGTCTTCTTATTTGTTTCAATGCAATATATTACAGTGCGTAAATATGTACACATTGCAGGTTTTCATGCAGCAAGCATCAGCACAGAGAATCGGAATGTATTTCAGAAAAAAAAGTTTTATTTTTCAAGTTCCATAAAGTCTACAGAATATATTATGTTATGGGTGTGCTACATAAACTCGGTTTTTTGTCCTTTCTTTTGCTCTCTTCCAAAAAGTGTACAACAATACATGGAGAAGACACCAACAAATCTTATTATTTTGTTTTTTTTTGGTTGCCCATTTCAAAATTACACATATCAATTCAGTTTAGGTACATATACACGCATTTGAAAATTTGAACCATGAAACTTTGCTGATATAAACCAATTTCAAAACTATCGCCACACTGCAAGTTTCATCAATAGGTTTTTGTGTTAGCTCAGCTTTTACGATGCACACAATACGAGCACACCTGAATTGCTTCACAGATGATCATCTTACATTGAATCTGTAGCAGTCAAAGCGGCAGCGTTTCATATATGTATTTCTTGAGCTCCAGAAAGAGCCTTTGAAATAAAATTACACAAGAATCTTCAGTATACACTCTCCTGCTGGCGATAAGAACACCCAGGAGGGGCTCAGCATGGCATAGGCATATGGCATGGCGGATGGCTTTTAGTAGCTTCATATTTTTTAATACAGCTTTGAATTCATTTTACTAATGTGTGCTTTTCAGATGATGACAAATCCCGTCATCAAACATAACTCAAAAGTTTTTTGTGCATATTATTTTTCTACTGTTTACAACGGTTTGGACACTGCTGAGAGTACTGATTCAAAGTCCAATGCAAAGTAATGTTTCTTCCGCCATATTCATTTCATTTTTACTGCTCTATTGATGTTGGCTGGCACTATTGACACAAAATACATGATATAAGCAACTTCCTTCTTAATTTTGTAGCAGTAGCATGATGTACACGAAATAGCACGTGAAGTGCTTACGTTAGCATAATTTTTTATTCATCTACGACCGACCTGTGCTATGCTATAATAGCTTAAAGTCCTAATATCTTCAAGTTCTACATGGACACGTTATATATGATTTAAAAGAAAATTTTGTACTTATTTCAGCTTACGTAAGTCCAAGTAATCAAAGCACAGCGTTTTATCATCCTCACATGTCAAAGCTTATTTTATATTCGGTTAAGGTTAACTAAAGTTATACGTGACAGAGACACAACGTCTGTGCGCCTTGTGCCCGGAGTATCAAACTACAGTACAAATAAAACGTACATAATTTATCATGTTTAGCTTGTGATAAGTCTCAAGACAAGCTGTATTGACTGACTGAGAAACAAACGGTGTCTTATTTCAGGAAAACGATGAAGTCAAACTCAAACAGTATTTTAATGGATCTTTATCGACGTTGTCATTAAATCAAACTTGGTCTGACTGAGTCCTCTCCTGATATTACCCCAAATATTCCCATTTTTTTCTGACGACATGAATTTGTTGAGGTGTGCACGGCAGAGTGTGGCAAAGGAAGCACACACACAATGTCTGACCTGGTAATGCAATGGATTTAAAACATTTTTCACACAAGGTTTCAAATCCTATTTAAACTACTGCTTAGCATACAATGTCAATGCTACATGCTCATAATTCATCAAGCATTTATACAAGATTTAAGAAGAAGCAAAGGAAGAGAAGTGTGTCTACCAAACCAATGCATCTGCATTTAAGCGTGAGCAGAAACCATTAATATCATCATAATGCATGAACACAGCTCTACTTATATAATTTACAAAGATTCAGCTTATTTCGTGAGTGAGGACCGTGCATTTATCTGGAATAAGAAACTGTCATGTTTCCCAGACTAAAAAATACAACAATATAAGGAAAAAAGATGCATTGTTATCCCTCAGCAGTTGATTATTGTTGTGCTACTTGGCTGACAGCTTGTAGGAGAACGAGAGTTATTATTTTTTTCATGTGGAAACGCATATGAATATGAACTTGTGCCGGAATACCGAAAACGATAAATTTTCGTCCATCTCCTCTGGGATGGGTTTCTCTCCACTTCTCCTACGATCCCTTAAATTTCCACTTTGTGCCGAACAACCAGCAATAATCAGTATCAAGTTCAGTCACACAATCGACCGTGAATAGGTAAACACTCCATTCGAATTCCCAATAATCTTCATGGCGAGAACAACAAAAACTTCTTTTTTTTCAGCCGAGGTGAGGGAGAGACCTTACCCTGGCATGGCACTAACACACTGTGTACCATGTTGTGCTACTAGCTGCCAAGCGAATTGCCTTTGAAATACTTTTACAGAGAGACCTTTTTCCTTTGCATTAGGTCCGTCAAAATGAGAAAATCATCATTTACCATAACAAACCACCACGGTAATCATTAATATAAGAGTGTGGCAGCAGCTGCGATTGAATTATACGTAATTCCATTGCCATGATGCAGCCGCCACGGCTGATTTTCGTTGATCCTGCCAAGAAAATCCATATGAAAAGCTCCTCTAGCACATTTTTTTTCAAAACCATGCATTAAATCTCAACCAGAATTCAATACAAAAAATAACAACAAAAACAAGCAATAACTATCTCTCCTGCTTAAAAGTAAAACTCTCCTACATCATCAACATCATCATCATCGAAGAACGCATGAAATTTTGGTAGATCAGAACAAACTATAAAATTACAACTGCTACACCTCATCCCTTCATCATTAAAATCGCATATTATATTTGAAAAGAAAAAAAAACATCTATTGCCCATGCCTATGTGTATACCTATATAGACCACATCTTACAACAACGCACAGCCCAGTGTCGTCGTCGTCGCAGTCTCTAATACACTGATACGGAGATGAGATTCTTCTGATTTACTCACATGTTTTATATGAAACATTAAACGCTTGTTTCAATCTCTACTCACACAGAGTTCTCTTATAATGGGTGGGTAATTTACGGTTGAAAATTCTGAGAATAAACCAGCATCAAGAAATATAGCTCACGAGTATCCTTGAGAAGGAGCTGAACCAAATCCAAAATCTCACACTCCCATTCTCCAAAAAATCTCGAGTTTAAAATATGCCTTAAAATATTTTTTATTTACTTATGAGACAACGACAACTCAGACTACGCAAACATTTCCATTATATATTTGCTGTTTTTATTATTAATCTCTTAACTGCCACCACACACCATTGCCACAAAGTTGTGCTTACAATTATCAGCGTCATTTGTACAGAAAAATGGACTTTACAATTTTTTTTCGAACATGTTCGAAAAAGCGACATGAAAGTGGAGAATGTAATGTTAAATGAAATGCCATAGCCTGCTCAACAACCTCAACCTCTTTTGATATAAATGTGTGTGTGTGTGATATGTATTTGCGTACTCTTCAAGTTCACGGAATTAAAAATAGCTCGCTTCAGTTGGAGCGGATTGAAGTGATGTATAGAGGAACATGAAAGGATAAGGTCGGTACTACTCACTCACAGTCAGTAGGTAATGTAGCACTTATGGAGTGGATAAAAACGCAAAAATTTGTGTACTACAATCAGAAAAATCGGTTGCACATCAAACGTAGAAAAGAGGCAGCGCAGCTGCTGTTCCAAAAGCGATATAGAGATGATGTTGATGATGATGATGATTCTCTGCGTTGATGATACAACACGCTCGGAAGGTTAGCCATGCTGATGGCGATGATGATGATGCACTACATAAATTTGCTTCTAGAAATTTTGAATTCCCTGCCAGTCTGGTAAGATTTCTACCTTGTTTCTCTCTATTCGCCAGCATAATTACTTCATTATCACGATATATTGTTTAATTACATACATGCACCTGGAATGATGATATGATGAGCAAGTACATATTATAGTAGACTCACTCTTCATATAATGAACTCTCCGACTGCTTGGAGTAAAGGTAATCAGTTAAGTTTTATTTGAGGTACAATGTACTGTAGAATAATGACAACATGAGAATCCAACTAACCACATTACATTCTATTTTTTATATTTATGCACAAGGCAATTTAAAACTCTGTTTTCCTAAAATCCAAACGATGTCGCTTTTCCTCCTAATTTATATAACTTCTCACATGGTCAAAACCTACCAATTAATCAAAATATTATTATTCAAGCTCTAATTAAGAATTGAAACCACAGTACTGATGACTTGTCGTATCATCATATATCTCAGTGTTGGATGCATAAGTAATATTTTTTGCTAATTATATACATCCAGACAGGGAGCTTCCCATCAATAAAATAACGTTCTCGAAATACCACGACCGATTCATACGAAGGCAAATTGCAGAGAAAGAGGAAACAAAAAATCATAAATGTAAATGTCTGAGACAGTTTGCATTTCCAACAATCAACGCTGATTTTGTAGCTTGATCTCATTAAATTTGCTTGCGTCAGTTCTCAACAAACGCTGTTCGTCCGGTCACTACATACAATATATTCAATATTTGGAGGACATAAATACCTGACCTGAAAGTGCTGAATGATATGTATTAACATTAAAAACAAAACAATCTGTAAGATAATTCATATTTTTGAACACTTGTAGTTCTATAGCTAGTCCTAAATATTTATTATATGTGGTTTTTCATGGCATGATCATTTTGTCCCCTTTGAAATGATTACGTTCTAGATGATTAGGATACATTATGATGATGATGATTACAATGCTCTCCTTCATTTTTCACACAGTTCTTGGAAACAATATTCGAATTGGGTAGTAGACGCATAATACACGAGACGTTTTGGGCCGAGATCAATTTAGCACGATTCCTTTTCTGCCAGTGTGCAGAAAAGTAGACAAGTTTATCAACCAACTGACACCATAATCATAGTGTAACGTGCAACTTACCAATCTCTCTAGAGAAATTCATACTTATTTGCTGCAAGCCAGCCTAGAAATATCTACAGTCTTTTCTTTACACATAACTCATCTCAATCAAGTGCCACCCGAAAACGAAGGTTGATTGTTATTCGTAAAAAAATCTGTTCTTCACGACCTAAGCAAATGGCAAAAATGCCTACACTCTAGTAGGTTAGGTGATGAGGTACTCATTTCAAGTAGCCCGTCTAATAGCAAGTAATTCACATTTCGTACGTACCTAAAGATTCATTATCATGGTGCGACCGACGCATTTTGAACAATGTTATCCGGTATGTATAGTACTCTCTTCATTGGCCACCTTTCATTCAAGCGAAACTACCTCATTTTTCAAATGACTATTTCCGGTCCATTACCTTCTAAAAATTTTGAAATACATTTTGTTTGGCTTTTTTGGATTCATCCATCCTTATGATCCATGTATATGAGCAAGAGGGAAGTTGAAACATAAAAATCTATTATGATTCAGGCCAAACAATAATCGTCTTAAAAATTCATATTGAGTGGGTTCGTTTCATGCTCTCATATTCTCCCTCTCTCATCTTTCGGGCTATTCGGGCCCGTGAGAATATTTTCCCCCAGAAAATCCCTACAATGCAATAGTGCACACTCATCCTCAAATTCTTGGTCAGGCACAGGGAAGGACAACTTTTGTACGTGAGTAATTTTTCAAAAGATATAATATTAGCTATTATTATTATGTTACATGCTCAGCAAGCTCACCCCATGAATAAGTTGATACACATAATGATGAGCAGAAAATGAGAAGATCCATATCACTCATTCCTTATTACTAGTACCATGTCAAATTATGCTAAAGAATCTCCTTCCCATTTTTTAAGATATTCCTAAAACTGACTCGAAATAATATGCATGCTCATATTTATTTACTTATTTACACAATGTTATTATATACGTGTCCTCTTCCGCAATTTTTTTCTCCAGTTGAACGGATACGCGAATGTAAAACTGTGTGTGAAAATGTATTACTAGAATTTTTTCACAAACAAAACGGATAACACTGACACAATATTACAAAGTTTATTTTTGCTTACTCTTGTAATGATATCATTTTAGGAATACAAGCTGTCAAGCAAGCAATCTTTATGGAATATTTTCTTATTTAAAAACACAATCATCCAATAAACTTATCTCATCTCGTATCATTCCCTAATTCAAATTTCATCAAGCATTAAATCAACTTAAACTCACAATAAAAATAGCAATACCAACTTCTCCTCCCAGTTGGTTTGTTTCGTACACATTCATCTCCATGATATGATGCTAAATTACTCGATCAAGTCATCCTACACACTATCAACGTGTTTATTTATTTATGCATATTGTAATATATGTATAACTCATTAAGTTTTTCCCTTAAAAAGCTAACCACTACTATATCAGCTCACCACCACCGCTATCCAATAAAAAGTGCAAACACAGATCATTTTCGCACAAAAAATATGCTGATTTTGATGTGAGATCCAAACCCATGCACGTTGCATGTTCCTAAAACCCAAGCAATACCTAAGAAGAGGTACAGCAAAACTTGACTGATTGTGATTACAGCAAAGCTAACACACAATCATCATGATATTTTCAGCTAAGAAGGAAGTAATAAGCAAACCCTACATGCCAATATCATACCTTATTACCTGTTTTTTGGACTAAATGCATAAAAAAACCTAGCATATTAGCTTGTTTCGCTGAAGCGCTGGTAATAATAATATTTTAAACGATAATATAACTGCCCTTCCTAAAGTTGGTTTTGCTTGGAGCAGTAAAGTAACTATGTTTGCAATTCTTTGCACACTTTTTTTTCTGCCATTATACATCTTATATATATTATACCCAGGTCCTATAAAAGACGCTGCTCTGCTGATGAGAAGTTGTTGTGCGGAGTGTTGTGGAGTTGCAAACGAGTCAACACAACATCAACAACAAACCAAAAACTCCCATGAGTCCTATAGACATGTGTGAAGATTAAATTTGCGTTTACGTGTATATAGGCAATGCGTAAAGCACAGCGTTCGTTCTAATGCATATATCAGCTTAAGCAGACGTTAACCTTGAGCTCTTGGGACCCCAACAAAAAAAAACTGCTCATCTTTTTTTCCTGGCTTGGTTTGGCTTCATACTTCGGCTACGAAAGAAACAAATCATGTCTTCTCGAGAAGGAATCATAATAATAACAATACATTTGTATTTAACTATATTATAGTTTTATATTACTTTTATACCGCCATCAATTCCTACGTTTATTCAAAATAGTAGTGTGTAGAGAGCGTCTCTGCTGACTGAAAATGGATGATGATAATGCATTTAACAAATCTCACTTGTGCATAATCTGCTACGTATTTTATGAGGAGTAGAAAACTAGATTTCCAGTTTGGCACAAAAAAGGGTTAAAAAATGATCAAAGTAGAAACAGAAGAAAATTTGATGAGTGATGATATACGCAGCCAGATAATAATGCACACTACGCATTTTCAACATTTTGCAAAAAAAAATCTATATTGCCATAATGCATGTATGCATGTTACACGTTGTTGACGGCAGCAGCAAAACATACAGGCTTGTTCGTTCGTTGGTGGTGACTAATTATACCGGAATAGTAGATTCTCATCAATCCACTTCTCACTTCTCCAATTCTTCATCGAAAAGGAGAATAATTTCTATACACGCTTCCTATTTTTCCACAACCGTTGGAAGATGCGAGAGGGAGAGGAGACGATTATCATCACCATTTACATTGCTACTATGAAGTGGGTTTCCAGATTTTTTAACGGAAGCAAAACCACATTACATGCTCATCACATCATCGTGTGATGGATGAATGTGAAACAGAGTTGAGCGATATATGATGAACGATATGAATAGAAAAATGGAAAGTGGCTGTGGCTCTTTGACTTGGTTCATGGTTTTTATATATGGATTAAGCACTTATTTATATATTCCCTTTTTTGGCGATGAGAGCGCAAGCAGTTTACTTAGGAAGCGGAAAGTAAAAAGATCGTGTTGTTTAAATTGTGGTCTGTAAATGGAATATTCTGGGTAATTAAGCTATCCAAAATTAATTATAATTCATAATAGTATCTTGTCTCCGTGTAAATGTGCAAATGAGCTGTTGGAATTGCTTGATACATCATTTTGTATGCATATTCCAAAAGTTCTTCATCATCACTAGTCCCAACCATACATTTAGCATCGCATGCACTTAATATTCGTCCCAGTGTTTTGTCAATTTGGGTAATGGAACCGACAAATTGCTTTAACTTTTTGTAAAAAGTTGAAGCATATTTACAGACCATCGATTCTCTACGTACCTATGCGCTTATTAGGATTAAGAACTACGTCCCATAATATTTAAAGAAGCAATGACATTACCATATTCTCTATGATCAGGCAATGCCTTTATCATGCGTGATGAAATTATAGGTTTTTTCACGGGTTCGAAAATCATTACGTGCAAAAACCACTCTAAGGTCATACCGGATAGTTTATATGTGGCATTTTAGCAGCAACTCGGTACATCATTACGTTTATAATTTCTAATTCCAAGTTCTACCCACCTTTTCTAATTATCTTTGCATGCAATTCAATCAACAATATATTCTAACTAGGAAAAAGCAGAAGAGCAGGTTGAAACTATATAATAGTGTATTATTTTATTAATTAATAACAGCCTGAAGTAGCAGCAGCTGAAGCTGAACCAGTTGGCTATGTCTATGTAACACACACAATCATTTGACACACACAACAACTGTCCATACCACCATGATGATCATCATCACGATCAGTTTTTATAGTGAACTGTTGCTCCTCAGCTTCTGTGTATATTTTTGCCTACTGGATTCTCAAGAATCCTACATTTCCCGAATTCACAAAAAACTTGATTTACTACTGTTCTGTCTGCAGCACAGCATTTTAGCAGCTTGCAAATTCACATTGCTCATGCATGATCGTCGGCACAAGTTCCTAGTAATTAAGATATGTGGATCTATAAATACATGGTAAAGCAGATTAGCTATAAGAGAGGAGTGCATATGCATATATACTCATTTAATCATGATCAACTAACCAGCAGCAGCTTAATAAGAAGTTAATATGATAATTTTTGAAGACTTTACCACAAGACAGCGCAAACACTACTTTTTTAATGGAAAAATTGGTTTGCTGGTAGTAAGTTACATTTTTATAGAGAATTCTAGAAGGATTTGTACATTATGCAATAGCAGTTCTCTCAAAACAATTATTCCTATTGTGGCATGGCTCAAACACATGACAAAATTATTCGCAGTTCTCATTTTACGCATATTACATGTATATGAATTTATAGTTTTATGATAATCACTCTTCGAAAATGGGGGCCAAAGTATAAGACATTTTTTGTATCGGAACAGATCAGCAAAACGAACTGAACGAATGGTGAATACATTATTGTGCGTCATTGAAAGTGAAGTTACGAATCTGTCTCTTGAAACTGAAGTCTTTATAGGATCTTTCTTACACGGAGGAGCGATGTGATAAAAACGACTGTAAAACAGACAACTTGTCTCCTTGTTTCAATTCGTATGTGGTTTTTATGTTTTCTAGCAGAGTATCTGTTCGAAATTCTCTTTTATAATAGACACCGCAGCTTATTAATTCGCATATATAGGATACGATACATCTCGTATACTTAAGTAGCATATGGATATCACAATTACACGAGATTTTTTCATTAAAAACATGACACACTGATATTAACCATGAGAAATTAAAAGTAGAAACTTCTCATGAACCCGGCCTTATCTACCGAATATGTTTTACGAAGAACACGTATAAAATGAAATGCATATTGAACCAACTAGATTTTTTTTTTCGCTGGCTAAAAAAATGAGGAACTCGTGATTTCTCCTGAAGTCGAATCATATTCCCGTGAAATTTCAAAGAAATTTGTTTCGTTATAGTTTATCATTTGAATTCTAAATTGGAGTATGCAGGAGGAGCACAAGCGATTCCCTATAATTAAGGGCTGGAAAAGTTTTTAATTCATAAAACATATAAATATTCGTCTGTTTAGTCTACAAGAAAAACATTGATAATGTTTTTAGAGTGAGCTTTCTGCACACAGCAAAATTTTTGCAATATACAGATGAACTTGAGTGCAGTGGAGTGTAATGTGTAATGTATTTTGAGTGCGATGATTACAAACAAAGCTGCTCTTTGTGCATGGCTAATGTGTGGAAAAGATTGTTAGGCACATGAACACGAATAAAGGAAGGATAATATGATGATGAATGCACAGCAACTTGTCTGACGATTTTTTTTTCTCACATTGGAAAATATAGGACTTAATTATACAAATTGCCAAAACATCAGCCCAGTTATTACTACGATATCTTTTATAATTTTCTGCGGACGAGAAGAAGTAAACATTATGAAAACCACTTTCCTTTCAGCGAATATACATACATACGACGATATTTGTATAAAGCGCTTAAAAAACTTTCAGACCGCCCAGCAACAGTGCATCGAATGTCAGTGAGATAGTTAAAATCCAGGAAAATGTACTTGGAGGCTAACTCAGAATCAGAACTATTTACAAAGTGTGGTCTGACTGAACTTTCTGGACGGAGACAGAATGAGTGGATGCTAAAAACATTTATAAAGAAAAAGATATGTCTATAATACACACTATATACCTGCATCATCGTCACAACAGATAAAATGCACAGTCAAAGAAAGGCGATGTGGGTTCACATTTCCCTATATTGCGTGGTCATAGGTAGATGGATGGAGAGGAACTGACTTGCCCAGTCAAAGTCAAATAATAACTATACATAACCACTCAATGTAATGTGTGGAGGACCGGCGTCAGCCATTAATGATTGTCCTGTCAGCTTTTGTGATGATGCCGATTCTTTGTAACACGCTAACTACAAGCACCTATAGTAGTACTCCAACTCCACCTCCCACCAAGGTTTCTGCAGAAATTTTTATGAAACATTACCATTTTTCTAGCTTACGTACCCACGAATGGCAACAGTAATTCCGCTAACACGGGTCTATGAATTTCATTAAATTTATAATAGACAATTATGATAAATCCGTCTGCTGCTGCTATTTGCGTCTTCCTTTTTCTGAAAACGCTTACTCAAAGGCACTAAGACGGAAAGATAGTTTCGTTTTCATTCATGGCTCAGTTGCATAAATGCATAACATAATAATATTTTAATACGAGGATTATCTACATTACATGTTCATTGCTCAACCACATAAGCTAATGCTCATTAAAACTAGAACAAGAGATGCAGGGAGCAATTACGATGTCGATTTTCTGACGTTTTATGTCTCAACCAAAGACAAGTTTTTATACTTTTGACCTGACTTAAGCCTACTGATAAGCCTTAAACATTGAATGTTGTTCCATTAGTAAGGCGGCACACATTACAAGCTCATATACATATAAATATAAGCTGCTGATAAGATGTTTCGGTTATTAGCAAGAATCATTATCTCCAAATGATATCATCACAATATTATTTACTCCGCGAAGTCCATTATATATCATAAAAAGGCTATTTGCCTATTACATATCAATCACATCCGTAAAATGTGCCTAAATGTTAGTGAAAAGGAAAATCATTACATATTTCACGAGCAATAGTATTATCTAGCATAATATAATCTAAACGTTAAGCTCAACAAAACATGCAGGCAATCCTACATAATATTTCAATCATTTCACTACACCATCCATGTCACCCTACATAAATATTATGCACCATCAATTTTATCCCGAATTTCCTCCACGATCAAGTCTCAACATACTTTTTTCGCCTGTGCAGCAGCACAGAAACAGACGCAAGCAGAATTTAAACAGATAACATTCATTGACGAGCCATTCAACCATGGCATATTTGTATAATATGCGTTGTCGTTTATCAACAGCTCTATTTAATACCTATGCCTATTTATAAATCCGACACATTCTATAAAAATGAGATCTATTTATCTTCTTGTATGACCTTCTTTATTTACACATTGATCAATACGTCTTGTATCGCACTAAAAAGGTCTATCTCTAATCTTCAAAACAGACGTATGTATTTCCAGTCTTATCAGGCATAAAACATTGTATCGATATCTGGACCTGTGAGTGACCGACGATCACCTTGCTCGACAATCGTCAAATCAACATCACATCCTAGACCAATCAACGACAGTAAACATTTTAAGCAAATTGGCTTTTCTGATGCGTGTTGATGTCGAAGCATTTGCAGTTTTTTGATAATCAATGCATTTTAAGAAAACATAGTGTCTACAAATTCTCTAGAACATCAAACATAATGTGTTCTGAAAAACAAATTATATAAGGTACTTCTAAGTTAGTCCTGTTTGAAGTGAGTGAGTGTAGTCAATAGGCACACTTGGCATTTGATTTCATTTCGACACTGGTTTCTCCGATGAAAGTGACAGTTTCGCTGAAGTATTCATCAAGCTTTTTAATGGCACTTACAAGAAATGTGGAAACGACTAATGTAATGTCAGTAACGTGCTATATGCTGCAAGCAAATATAATGCTACGAAGACATCAAACTGAAAGTCAACATACATTCCGCCACTTAGAAAAACTGCCACCGACAAAGTACTTGGAAAATGATGATCTCAAAACTCTGCCCTGGTCCGTAATGCGTGCTATCGACTTTTCCACTTTCCTTCCATTTAACCAATCGCAATTTGCAAGATAATATCAAGGTTTACCAGCATTTTGCTGTGCACATGAGCACTTTCCTAGTGTACACAACAGCGTTTCCTTTAAACCTGTGCATGAAACATACCAGCAATCATGTAATAATGATAATATGGGGGGATATTGTCATCTTAAGTAAAATTCCTGTAATTTGGGAAACGCGACTGCCACTCCTCATTCCCTTACACAAGCTTTTTACAACGGAGCAAGGCCAACAACGCGCTGCCTGACGACAACCAACCGCCAAGTTCGCAGACGGGGTAACGAGTTATAACGAAGTAAAACGAAAAATATGATGGTGATCTAATGTAATTATTGCAAGAAGATCACCATCATCATGTCAGTGAGTCGACTGCTGCTGCTGTTGAATGATGACTCAATAAGGCTGCAAAGGAATATCAATAGCAGTACCAAGGGAAAGTTTATCTTTTAAAAAAATCGGGTATGGTATATTATACTAACTGTTTTGCATGCAGGCAACATATTGGAGAAGAACAATCAGCTTAAGGTTTCAATGTGAGTAGGTTTTAGGCGAGACAGATTTTCTTGAAATGCGTGCATGAAAAATAGCCAAATCTCGTCATAAATAGTCATTTCCTATCGACCACCAACCAACTGTTACAACAAACACAACAAAGCAAAACCTATAGTCTATTTTGCAAGTTATAAAAGGTGACGAATACTAAAACAGGTCAAAGCACAATACTCCGCTCCACGTCTGGTCACATTAGTCACATAAAAAACTGCAGTGATATGGAAAGGGTTATTGTTGTGCGTGAATCACCGTTTCGTGCGTGCACCATGCACTTTATTTCGAAATCCTCAGTCATAGACTCAACTCATTTTCGGAGTTTTTATAGTGTGATCTCATCAGATTAATAGAAATAGAGCATTTTATTTTGAAGCAGTTGGCTAGCTGGCTCATTGCTGAATAATTAAGGTAGTACTTTAGTCAACTTATTATGCTGATAAGTAATTACATCGACATTTTGCTGAGTAGTATTTTATAGGCTGTATAAAAATGACTCATTTCTCGTCTGTTTCAAAGACTATATTATTATATGAATTCGAACTTGTCTAGATATAAATATACATCCTGTTATATGCTGTAAAAAGGCAGCTGGCAAAACTACCTATAAAATATCAAGGAATATGAATTGTCTATACAAAGTTTTGAACTGTAAGATATGCTCAACAGGTATGCTATAAGCATTCTTACTCAGAAGAATAGACTCTACACTTAAAACGTTATGCATTGTAATTTGCTTGGCTTTTCCAAAATACTGCACTTGCATGTTATCATCATCAATTTCACCAATGTTCGTTACAAAAACCGTGATAAACGAAAACCGACAAAATTTTTCGACCAACTAGTAGACATGCCACAAATTACAAACTTCTCCGTTTCGTAGTAGCAATACTTGGTATCTACTATTCAATAATTAGGCCATCCACCCGCGCTCATTTATTCGGTAACGTCTGCCTGCATGTAAGCACCATCAGCAGATATTAAAAAACTTATCTAAAATACAAATCTATCTCTGTCCGTGTGAGCATGAGTTCATTTCAACCGCAATGATGGGTGTTTACATACCTATTAAAAAGAATTGAACTTCTCAAAAATGCACCAAACCATACAAAAATTCTCCCGTAGTACATTCCTTCTATAATAAAATACACAAGAAAACAACCAATGAACCATTAAATAAGTCATTGCCTTCTCTAAACAATATTGTGTGTGTGTGCCTATATGTGTCCCGACTAAAAAAGTGGTTGAACGGTAAGTCCATGTAACGATCCTAGTACTAAGCGTAACTTGTGTGTAAAAGTTATCATTTTACGGGTTTCCTCACATTAGGTTGTTGTACGAGTAAACAAAATTGCAATAATTATTTCTGAAACATTTTCAGATTATTCCCATAATTATTTTTTCCATGCAAATTCGTCCAAATCGAACTCATACAGTTAGTTACACGTATGTTAGGGTATGGGTAATATGAACTATACTATATATCAAGTTTAACTCGTTTGGCAACGAAAAAACTGATGAGGATGCTAGCAAAGAAAATAATGTTTTCAGTTTTTATGACTTTCCATTCACTTTCTAGCAACCGGTAGACAAAACACTTCTTGTTCCGCTTTCCAACTGAGTCAAGCGTCATAATCAGCCATTGTCATCATGAACAGCATATCGTCAGAGAGAAAGATATTATTTATCTCTTAGCCAGCAGCGGTTGGGAATTACTTGGTTCATCCGGTGAGCATTATTCGAGAGCAGCTGCGTTTTGATGGCCGTTGTATGTTGAGTAAGGAACTTAAACTAAACTAAACATTGGATATCGAAAAGGTAGATCATCATAATTATGCAAAGCTGAAAGATGAATGAGTAAAATATTATTCATAAAGTAGGAACCATTTATTTTTTCTTTGGGCCACTAAAGACTCCATAATTTTCGAATTTTCTAGTCATAAAAATGTTCAAACGCAACTTACGCAACCAAATTGCATTAAACATTTCTTTAACTGCGTTTTATTCGATTATATATTCTCTCAATTTTCAACAAACACACAAAATGACAGAGAACACATTAAAAAGTCCAAAAATTATTGAATGTTATATTCCAGTCAATTTTGCATTTTTCATGTTTGTCATCCCTGCTGCTAAATTGATGTTGATGGGTTCGATGCATTGAACCCAAACCCGATACCTCTAAACCACTTCAACCACTCTTTTTGACTTTTCAGGCTTAAGCTTACATATTACCAGCTTATAAACTTCAAGCTTTATGTAAACGTTCTGTTAAAACTGACAAGTAAAAACATTTGCGTCTATATCTAGGTATTATCCATGCAGCACAAACATAACATAATAATTTCTAGTTTAAACTTTATATCAAATTCCATGAGCTAACTCCGTGCAACATGAATTATTTCACTGCAATGATGGTATGACAAGAAAAACACGGCCAAAATGACACTTTAAAGTGCAAGTACACACGAGAGAGATATGGGTTTTTATTACTAGCAAATCCATCATACAACATGATTTGTCATGTCATTGGCAATGAATGAGTCGTAATATGTGGCGTAATTAGAAATTACCTACCTATGATGAAGTTGAAGTAGCGACGACATAATAAACAGTAGTCGACGAGAACGCAATGTCGATGCACTCTACTAATAGTTGACGATGATGATGATGATATTAAAATCTTTACTATTACTTCTACAGTACGTCATTCATCATTCTATCCTTTTTTCATGCCTACTTTTGGCATTACCGAATATGGATATTTTCATCTTCATCGCAAATCAATTACCAAAGATGAGTAATAAAATTTATTAAGTTATTTTGGGAATGCTTACACCACAGATTAAAATGGCGTTGTTCTGAATGAACTTTTATGAGTAAGTAGATTGGGTTTGTTGTACAATATCAATTCTTTCATTATTAAATGTTGTTACGTGTGTGAAAAGTTTATCAATATTTGGTATAAAAAATGTCTCTCGCATACGTGCATAATACATATCTCATTATTATCTCAATCCCCCATAGTAGTGGTGATGCATGTGAAATTCTATTTGTGTATGCATGGCGTATTCACCAGCGAGCATAGTTTATATTTACAAGCATGAATGCAAACTTCCTTATTATTTATTCCTAGCCAAGAAGATAAGCAAAGTTGCTATGCTATGCCACATTTTGGATAAACTACGCATCATGTGCTTTCGAACACTGCTGAAATTAGAGTTTGCCAGATATCACCCGAACTATATACTTCTATGCAATCCACACCCATGTCAATGTAGTGATGTAAAATGTAGGTTAAATTACAAAATTAAGCCATTATAATATTTGCTAGTCTAAATCAAAATATTTAAGTATTTACGTTAGCAGTAATTTACAATGAAATGAAGAGTGAAAAATAGATTCTTTACCTGAGTGGCATCTGAATATGGGGTAGAGGACGTGTTGGAAATAAGTTGGGAACCAAAGACGACATTTGAGTCCTTAGAGTTGTCCATCATCATCATGGAGGAAGTGGTGGCAGTAATAGGAGGAATAACCATTTTGATCGATTTCTGTTACCACTTTATCGATGGCTTTTATCAATAAATTCTTATAGCTCCGCAGTTTTTCAGTTCTCTCAAGAGAATTGAAGCTCAGCACCAATGTTCATTTCATATTCAATCTGTAATAGTCTTGGAGTAACAGGTGCAAAATCATATTTTGTATTCTGTCGTTTAATAAGTTCATTAATACCTGGGATAACTATGTAACAGTTTATAACAAAAAGTAACAAGTCCTTCAACACACGAGCACGAATTTGGGCCAAGATTTTGTCGTTTTCACAAATCCGCTCTAAGAAGTGTTTAGGGTGACAACAGCACGTCTTTTTTTTAATGTTGGCGACAATAGACGATGAAATGAAGGTAAGGCATACTATCCATCAACAAATCTTTGTTGGCGTAAGCAATAGTGTGAGGAGTTGTACTCGACGTGTCGCAATAAATTTAGTATCTTATTCCCCTCATTTGTTTAAAGTGTGCATATATGATATGATATAGCCAGCAAAATCTGAAAAGCAACAAAGATTTCATAACATTACCCAATCGAATAACATCTTTTTTTCGCCACAGAGGTCAATGTAAATATTCGCATGAAGCCCAAGAAGCAAGTCTGCAAACTATTGATTATTCTATATGCACTTGTGGTTTCATCTGTACTATGAGAAGCCAAGCACCCAAAGTCTTTCAAACTTGAAAAAAAAAAACAACATGCGCACATTTTAACCAATAATGTGACTACCTCTACAACATAATCTACTGCCTGCCTACAGATAAAATTTTGAAAAATTTATATAATGAATTAACTTGCATGCAGGACACAAGAGATGACAATGTATTCAGTAGTATGCAACAACAGGTAACAATGCAGCAATAATCTTCAAGTCAAAAAAGATTTCAGCATAACTGCTTTTTCTTTGCCACAGTGTCACCGTCTCACCTTATCATATACCTCAAGAATTTAATTTACAAGATGCACATTATATTATAAAAGAGTAATGATAATGTGATCTGCTACAGAACATGGTAATCACATTTGCATACATCATAATAATCATTATCATCATATGACATACGCACACACAACAACTAAATAACCTTTTCAAAAATGCAAAAAAGAGGAATCGCCAGATGATTTGTGATTAACACATCTTCAGCAAGTTCGTAATTATAGCTATGAAAATGAAATTAAGTGCATAAATTATCAATTGGTAAATACCCGAGTATAAAAACAATTAGCCAAGAAACATGCAATTACTTTAGCCAACTATGTTTCTCCAGCCAAATACATTCATGCGCAAACAGGTTGCATAATATTCTGCCTAACTACACACATATCTCAAATTCAAAAATTCACAAGAAAAGCAGTGACAAAACTTTTTGTAGTTTGTAAATAACTCCAGTGCATATTATGCAGTGTATCTATATACCCCGAGAACCCAAGACTGTGCTACTCACAAGTTGTTATCTTTTATCATCCGTGTACTTATCTCTTTGGTGTCAGATGCATGCATAGAAAAATGAAAACTGCATGAAAACCTGAGACAAGGTGCTCATCACGTTTCTCCGAACACTTATCTACCTGACTTTGTAACACGACCTCATATGCCCAAATCTGCGTAACCTCAAGTGAAAGTTGCAGTTGGTAATTTGCAGAGCCTCAAGTCCGTTATGGAAAAAAATACGAATCGGATAGCAGATCAATTTTCTATGTGGCTACCAACAAACGTAACTTGTGGCGTAATTTGAATTCCCCATTAAATACAGAATGCCAACTACTCATACACATTTCCAGATAGACTTACACTTAAGGTTAATTGTCATCCAATCCGTCTTTCACCATTCCAGAGTTCCAGAACTTGCACAGTAAATGACATTAAACGTCACACTAACTGTTCTCACACTTGTAATTCCCAAAATCCGTATAGTTTCGAAACAGTTCACTGTCCCTGTTAGTTAAGCTCACCTTATAATAATGTCTCAGCGCACTAAAGTCCAGGTAAACCTTTTATTATAATCCAGAGTTTTTACACAAGAAGATTTTACACATCAATCAACGGTGACACAAACAGTTCAGAACGAATGTTTCATGTTCAAGTACAAATTCTCATGAACCCACATGTCAATGTTTAATGTGTGTGTAGTCGGAAATACTTTGCTGCGTTGCTTTTGCATAGATATGCCGGAATCGCAAAACCTAGTGAACAAAGTTTAATACGCGTATGTAGAGACGAGCTCTTTAGTAGCAAGCGAGAGAGATGCTCCACGTTTGAGACTCCCTTGCAGACTGCTGGAGTTAGGCCAGTGTTGAATCGGTCCAACTGCAACTCTGCCACCACACATCTAATACAGTGAAGCCTGACACCTCTCCTCTATAACTTGTAGTTAACTTTAGCCCTCACTTTAGCACACAATAGTTCCTTACTTATCCAATCCACAAAAATTTGTTCTGTCT
>JAQIXX010002445.1:0-24485 GCA_034700605.1 Willowsia nigromaculata | reverse complement strand
CAGAGTTTATGTCACGGTGCGTACGTGTCACCAACAAATCACGCACTACTCTGTCACTACAGTAGATAGATAATGGTGTGATGAGCAGGATATGATCTATCCTTTACACAACACAGCTAAGATCAAATTTTCAGTACTTATGTAGAAAACTCCTTTCCTATTTATTTATGCTACTTGTAATGTGACTATGTAAAGTATCAACATTTCCTACATAATATTGCACAAAGTAACAACATCTTTAGTTAAGATGGCAAGGTGAATGACCACCAAATTTCATATCTATTCTTTAGTTAATCCCCCACCCAAAGATTCCCCACGAAAGATGTTGCATGTGTAATGTATTGAATAATAATAAGTCAACTATTCCCATAAGAAGTGTGTATATGCATTGTACAAATTTATGATAGAATTAGCCCTTCCGGTGTATGCATCTTAATTGCTTACTACTGCACAATGTATGAGAGACATTGCATTTAGAAGAATACTCTGTCGTTCCATACATTTTATGGTTTGGTTGTTATTTGAGTCTTATACTCTGGAGAAAGAGGATAACACAAGTCACGCAAAACTCCGTGAAATGAAACCCAAGCTGCAATTAATTGCAGGGCTACATCTACAACCACTGGAAGCCGAAGGATATGATAGTGATCATGTGGTCATCGAAATGCCTAGTTATGTATGATGAGCTTGTAATGATAATCCACTACTACTCTACTGTGTAATGTTCAAGGTTCAAAAACTTACTGGTTACTGGTAGCACGTTCCTAGACACTCAATTAATTACCGTTAGACTTTGTTTAATGGAGCGGAATAAATCTTGGCGTTCCTCTTCAGCCCAGAAGTACCATCATACCTTTTGTGAAGATAGTTCTCATATGAATCTGTATCTCCTTCTTTTATAACAGAGTCTTGTAACACGCCAGACAAATGTGCAGTGAGTGTGTGATCCAAATAAAAATTTGATATTTTTCTCCACTTTAATTTCCCATTGAAAAACAGAAGTAAGTAATGCAACCAGCGCACCACCAGAGAAGAAACTGTAGCTGTAATAATAATAATAATTTGAATGGATGGATAGATAATATTATTGTAAGGGATTGCATTTACCCGGCACCACCATATCATCTAATCCATACCATGATAGAATATTGTTATGATAATGCTATACTCAGCTCAAGCCACTATAATGCCATTATTACTTGCGAGGTTTGATTCGCCATCAAAAACTTAATTCATTCATGCGTGGTTGCATTCATATCGTTTTCTTTATGGCAGAGATGTTAGTATGTATTCGAACGAAACGATCGTACTAACAAAACATCACGCTACTACTATTTTATTACCATCTTTTTACTAGCCCTACAGATTCGCTCTTTCTTCACTGGTTCTCACTACTGCATTTAAATGCATGTTAGAATATCCGTTCTCTTTCTCGAGCAGACTATAAACGCTGGTTCGTCCCATGTACATTACTGTATCATCATCAACATCGTCTATCTAACTTTCTCCGCTGGTCTGTAAATCCAAAACCAAATAAATATTTTATTACCTCGCATAAACATGGGCTAATGACCATCCCCCAGTTTACTTTTCCACTCAACTACATCAGTTGCTTCCGCCGCCCCATGCTCTCTTCAGTTTCGTCTGCCTTACAACATTTAGCTGCAAAAACTGGAGAAAGTGAAGTAAGTTTGGTAATAATAACAATGTGCTGCAAACACTCTATCATCCCTCATCCATCTTTTTGCACTTTTCACCATATGAAATGAGAATAGTAGCAACAGTAGTAGTAATCAAAACAGCAGTTATTTCAAAATAAAATGGCATAAGTTTTGTCCGACAGAACCTTAGGAGTCGCCTTTTTTGCAAAAACCTACGCATACTCTAAATGTGTTCGTTTACAGAAATAAAAAATAAAACAACTCTTCATTTTCTCTATTCCCACTTGAATTGACTGCGTATTCCAGGAGAAAGTACTTTCTAGCTTCGAGGAGTAAAAAACCTGCACTAGGTCTGCATTTTGCAATGATACATTTCCTTGTTCCGAAGTTCCAATCCTCCATCAAAATCTGTTCGCTCATCATCATCATCATTTTCCTCCCTAAAATGCATTTTTATACTTTTGGGGCTCCTGCATTAGCAAAAAATAAACATTCGATGCTTTGTGATTTTCCTCATTCTCGTACTTTCACTCCGGTCATTACAATGACATGACAAGGGCATGCTGTGAATTTGTAGGATAATCGATCCCATGATTCTCATCTCCAGTCAGCATCATCACCGTCAGAAGAAATCGTATAAATTGGAATACGATATTTTGCAAAAAAATCTAGTGTAAAGCAAGTTTGAGTGGTATTTTCTCAGAATCACTCCTATTTTGCTACCAGAAAACTTTAGGGATTTTATATATTTAGCTCATTTCCTCTCACAACTCTCTAACCACAACTATTTGGTTTTGACTTGAGTCATTCCATGCACCGCAATCACTGCATCATTACGATGAATCTCATGGTTGGTGGTAGTGGTAAAGCACACTAGTTGACCGACCGCAGACAGATAACTAGTTTTACATGTGAGTACCCCGTGTGAACATCATTATGGCCTTCCCAATTTGCAAAAACTCCAACTGTCATGCCATTTGCAATAAACATCCCTCTACATATATATTTTACCTATGTTGCTTGCAAAATGTCGATTCTCTTTTGATCCTTGTATTCAAACAACCATCAAGAGTATAGCATAGCCATCTAAGTTTACTTTGATTGTAGTCGTAAATGTAGGGAAAGTGCTACTGTTTTTCTTTTTAAAACCATTCATTTTAGATTTGATTTCTACTCACTTTTTTGTTAGAATGAGAAAAAAAACACCCTTTGAATGCGTGATATCGAAAGTGGCAGCAAGCTCAGTAACAGTTAGAATTAGAATTCTGATCTCACAGATTTATTGAAGAAGATGATTATGGTAGCGATGTTAGCGTCAACATTATCATCGCATTAGGGTACTACCAGTATATTATTTCAGTCTCCTTTTCTACTAGCTTTTCTCACAGAAAGGTCGGTAACCTTTTATTTCCGCATTTAAAAAAGGAAAGAATATGTAACACGATCTTAGTACATGTCTCCATAAAAAGATGCCTTTTTTGCTTCAGCAGGAAAATTCAATGAAATACAAAACGAAGAAGCAAAAAAAAAAAACTTTTATCTTTTTCGCATGTTCTTCGTTTTTCATTCCCAAAATACTATTGAATGTAATGCATTTATTGGAATCGGTACATATTCACTCACATTACCAACTTGAATAAACCTGAGTGGTAATAATAAAGTAGCAGAATGGAATTGGTAGCAGCATAGCATAAAAGTAAAAAAAGTAGACAGACAAAAAAAAAGGAAGGAAAAAATGTTCGCCTTTTTATCTCCTTTTCCCTTGTGGAAGCTGTTGGAGCGAAAGGGATCTGTTGTTGTTTGTGAGTCTACCATACAGTTTGCAACACTGTTGGGGTGCTTTATTGCTCTTATTTTGCCTTTTATACAATACCATTCCAGTATTTACTCTCTTAGGTATTTTAAATACATACAATCCAATTCAATCCATACATCTACGTACACATTTTCACATCAATTTCTTAAGAGTTAAGATTGCTCACGTAAAAGGATGTCATATCGCAATGTGTACTGGCATGTAGATATGAATTGTAAGAGAATGTTTTAGAGGTGGCGGTGGTGAGGAAATCCTTCAAAGGAAAGTCAAGTGTATGCTCACAAATAACTATGTATGGATGAAGATAGTAATGTTTACCTGCTTGACTGCTAGGCTTGAAAAGCTACTGGATGCACCGACAGATTCCATCTTGCAGAAAAGGGCTCGTTTAGTAATTTTATTTCAGCTTCTCCCAAAAGTCGAATGAGCATTGAGTCACCTTATTCGATCCAAATATACTAAAATACTTGTGTTTACTCAAAATATACTAGAAATTGGAGAGTATGATAAGGGACAGCAGATAACACAACAAGCCAATCTTAAGTGCGCACTTATTCTTTTGCGTGTTTAGCAAGAAGAAAGGATCTTTTCTTACTGATTTCATTTTTCCCCAACAAAATTACAGAGAAAATTGTAATCAAGATGAGAAACTTCACATCTATGAACCATACAAATTTATCTGATCATGTACTTCAGGAGAGTAAACTCAAGAACTCTTTAGTTCTTCTCACAAGTGCTTATTCCTGTCTAGACTAAAGTAGGTTGTCTCTACCCTCCCGGTATCAATGTGTGGAGTGTTGTATTTGGGAAAGTCATTATGAACGCTTTTCTATTGTACTGGAGCGTTTTCGTGGTAATTACATCAAATTTTAACGATCGAAAATTGTATTTTCATTCATTTAGTTTTTCTCAGGTGGATAGAAAATTTTCTCTTCTCACTTCAAAATTCATTGATTTTCTCTAAAGAAAGTATGAACCTATGAATAATTTCTTGATGATACCACGCTGAGCAAAGAAATCAACAGCAGCTTAGTATATCCATGATATCATCATCGTTTATTTGAGGTCTTATGTCGATGCGTTGTCATACTTTTTGTATTCAGAGCAATGTCTAGCCATTTCTTCTAGAAAAAAACTGATGACAGTGATTGATGACAATATGATCCTTTTTGTAGTAGTAGTCATCATCATTGCGTTGCTTAGTCCTTACTCGACGTCTTCGTCATTATTAATGTCTGGAGACAAGCGCTGCTGAGACGATTGCCTATAAATGCCCTTTAGAAAGTATGCTTGATATTATAGATGCCTATTACAGGGTTATATGACCGAATAAATGAGATGAAGCATTTTTTCTTTTCTCTGGAAAGGAAGAATCTACAAAAATTCCATGAATTTTCTCACGTTGTCTTCTGCTCACTTTGGCTGAATAAACATTCAAACAGGTACGGTGATGATGTACATTAAAGTACCATACAATAAACATGGCAAAAGAAAGTAGAACATTTTTACAGGAATGAATCGGCAATGAGATGAGTGACAGGGAAAGGAAAGAGCAAAAATGTCAATGTATTTAAGACGGTGACGATCGTTTGAACTACAGAGAACGCCAGGTTGATGCTTGCGTTAGCCAAAACTACAGAAAAACGGACGATTTTTTCACGGTGATTCGTCGAGTAGATGTATGCTTGTCCCAGGAATCAATCTAATATTGAGTATCTACTAAGGCTGTACATCTTTCATGTAGAGAGAGAGAGAAAGTATTGCATTATTGAAACATTCAGGTTCTCCACTCGACTTGAAAAACTATAAAAATAACTCAAAAACAAGATGGAGAAAAAATAATAAAAAGTTTTTCTCTCTTTAGGCGATTTTTATAATCCATCCATCCAATATTTTGAGAAAAAAGGCCGACAAGAAGAAGGACACTTGCTACGTCGTAGTAAGAAGAAATAACTTGTTTTATAACAGGGGAACATCTTGTCTTTCTAGCTTTTATGTGAATAATGTTGAATGGAAACAAGCTCGATTATCGGAAACATGAAGGAAGGGAAAAGGAGAGCGAGCAAAAAACATTCCTTTGCAAAATAATATTTGAATTCTATCATAGACATATAGGGAGCATTAAATACAATACATCTATACATCTGCAACTGCAATAGTAGAAATAGCAGTTGATGATTCATGTGCTGCTGGTTGCGCTGCTCTGTTTGTCCATCCGGATGATATCATATGATGTACCTACAATGTTCCTCTGTATCATGTGGAATTGAAGTATGTGAGGATGACAAAGGTTTACTCAGCTGGAGCCCTTTTTCCTATTCAGACCCTTTTTACTTGCTTATACTGAATACACACACAACACATGGATTTAAGAGGGGTATTGCAGAAAAAGTCGAACACGACATGAGACATGTAAATGTAATGTATTATGTCCTGTGTGTGTGTCTCTCTCTCGTCTGTGTACACACACATTCAAGATGATAAAATGGGAACGGGAAATGAAATAAGGAATTGTAAGTCAAATAATAAAATAAAAAGAAGGACTTGCAGAGTGACTGGAAAAAAGCAAAAGCTGTAGAGAGAAAGAGAGAGAGAGCTGTATGTGTGAGAGAGAATTATGTGTACAGAGAGAAAGTGAAAGCATCCTCCTCTTTTTCCTCTTGTTAGCAAGACTCACCATAATATATTTTCTAGATTCGCACTTGACAAAGCAATGATATAAGATTTGAATTCGAATAGAAGCTGAACATTTTTCTGCTCCCTGCTCTGCTACGATTGCTGGAACCATCATTTGCTAGCCCAGTCAGTCCCAATACCATCATCACTCACTCACATCACATAACATATCATCCGAACCCAAGATATCTCTTCTGAAGGGCTATATATAGTTGTATGTGAAGCCATTGACAAAGAATGTCGTTTTGAGAGAGAGAAAGTAAGTCAAGGCAAAGAATAAGTTACGGCGATGGTAAAAGTATAAATATGTCATTGCTTGAATGAAATATAAGAACTGAATAGACACCATTATCAGTACTATTTTAAAAGGAGCTAGCATGTTGTACTATTTTCTAATATTACTTCAATCAAGTTTAAACTTTAGTCAAACAATATAATCAAGACTAAGTTTAATTTTATATAAATATTTTAAATATTTTCATAAGTAAGTGAGGCTTCAAGCCAGTTTTATTATAATATGCTATATGAAATTAAAGAATCCATCACACAGGTCAAAATAATTAGGAGACAACATAAGAATGATGGAAATTCCCAATAGAATTTACAATAATGTAGAATGAACTTATATATTGGGTATGTAAATATCTTAAATATGTAGAAATAGCATAGTACAGCAATTTATCTTTCTTCAACACCCATCTAGCTCAAATTGCAAATAGGCTCCATTTGAAGATCACAACTTACTTCCTTTCAATACACACAGTTTATATCTCTTCAAAACTGGTGCTGCTTCTTCTGCAAAGGAGAAAACGTTTCACATTTCATTTCCTGATCATCCCTCGGCGCGATCAACATAATACAAAAAAGACGCAAGAAGATAGATTTTATGCGTCCTATTCTTCAATGCGATATGTGAGGAAACATCGACCCGGACAGCTGCCAAATTGGAAATGCCCTCATCCGAAATTCTCTGCTTCAAAGGAAACCGGGAACTCAACTATGAGCTATGGTTGTACATAGGATCCTCTACTGCTAGTACATATTTAGTACTACATTTATGATATCCCTCTCTTCTCTCCAAAAACATATAAAATAAGTCTACTTGCTGTGTCTACTTCAAAACGCCAATTTACTTCACAGTACAACTGGAGAGGAACAGGAGGAAAGCTTATTATTCGCCTTGTCGTCGTGTCATGTTTGTCATAAAAAACGAGATGCGTATATATTTGTTCATATTGGGTTCTCTTTCTCTTCTCTGCATAAAAGAGAGAAATGAGAGTATACATGTTATGCTGTTTCCCACATATTATTTTTTCACGACATGATCATCATCATCCTTCCAGTCCTCAGAATCAGCAAGTAGGAGGACGATTGGAGAATACACACATAATTTTGTTCCAGCACTGATATATTTTTATGGTGTTTACACTACTTGTTATTTTTTCACAAGGCATCTTTTGAGATATGCCATACATTATGATATAGTGTAAAGCAAGAGTTCCTTTTGGATTTGTTGAACTTAAATTTTTACACTAAATCCATTTCAGTTTTTAGGACTTTGTACAACATATGTTTCGCCATACAAAAAAGTTTCTCTACAAACATACACAAAAGTGCCCCTGCCCCTACCTACACTTACCTTCCATCTATTAACTTTGTGGAGAGCACGGAAAAGTTGATCGCAAGTCAAAGTCAAGACTCATGATCAGGATTTCAGGATTTTGTAATATATTTATGTATGACCTTTTTTAAAGGTTCCAAGTCTGAACCCTGAAAAAATCTAATTTTTGTATCCTTTTCTGCGACTTATCAGCTCTCCAAATTCTTCCTCTTTGAAATTGGATTCGTGTCCTTTTGTAGTGGCATATATAAGTAATACTTTCATCTCTTTGACACTGGCACTTTTCCTTCGTAAAGTTGAATTGAATGCTGTCGTGTGTGTGTTCTTTTCATTTCAACAGCAGTGACATTGCAATATTGGCTACTGAACTAGTGGATAGTTTTTTGTGTAGAAGATTGTATGAACATAAATCGTGTGGATGCTGATGGGGGTGGTGCGAAACCTTCGTTGAAATTCAAAAAGAGAAAGAAAAAGTCAAGGGTGGTGTTGACTGCAGAGAATAGGTTATACAACAGGTATGAATATTATGCAATTATTCTTTTGAGGTTTTCACTAGCTGAAAGTGTAGGCAAGTGTATGACGTACTTTAGAAGCTCTCGTTTCCCTTCATATTATGTTGTACTAGAAATGCTGTCACAGTATTGCTTTGCTATGTGTACAGTGTCAGGCAGGATGATACTATGGTCATATGTGAACTTTTATAACAACCGATAATACACATTTTAACGAAATATACCCTACATACCCGTGCAACTTTTTGAATCTTCTTTCCAAAGTAGTGAAGTAAACGTTACAGAAATTTGCAAGTACTTATCGTAATCATGTCATGTAGTTTAGTTTGTATTGAATTGAATTTTCAAAAAATAAGACACATTTAGCATCATTAAGGTAATGATTCAATTGTAAAGTAAATTCACAAGGAAGTCATATATATTTATGAAAGTTAAACAAGGAACCTGAAAAGAAACTACATGTATACATGATTCATGCATTGCTGTATAAGTTACCATAAAGCAAAAAATTGTAATGAGATGAATGTAGGTGGATGGTAGAATTTAAAAAAACAAGCCATTGAATAGAGTGAAATAAATTCAACGAGTCAATATTTATACGCCTACTCGTCAGTCGTCAACCTTAACTAAGTAAGTACATTATTTTTCTCCGAATTGCCTAATATTTGTTCACATTTTGTGTCAACAATTTTCAATGATGCAAAATATTGAAATCGAGTTTTACGATAAAAGGTTAACCAAAATCGGTTACATATAATGATTTCGTATGCTGTATTACATTACAACTAAGTATAACAATTATCTTGTGAAACTGGAGAAGTTTGCAAAAACATACACGGTATAACCTATAATGCGTAACCATACGTTTTGTGTAGGAGTTATTGTGCGATTGCATTGGAAAAAGTCAAAATACAAGTTTCAGTAAATGATAATACACATAAAAAGAATTTAGAAGAATTCTACCGTAATTATTGTAATGAATAAAGATGTGTTTTTACTTCTACAGTAATAAAATCTTAATTGCACCTTTTACGTGTTATTACTTATCTTCTGCAAGTGAAAAGCAGAATTAGAATTACACAATTTTCGCTTCTATTATATAATACAATTGCTGCTATTTAGTCTATATAAATGTGTTGTTGTATAACAGCCAATAAACACTGTAATCAGCCCATCAAGTTTAATTGGCCTTGGTTAAGAAATGTATAGAATAGGAAGTCAAAACATTGGATTTGTAAATTGGGATTTTCAAGGGCGAAGTCAAAGGTCAAACCATCAAATCATGAATAGAATAGAATCAACATAGAATAGTTTATCAAGGCATACAAAGCACTGGTATAAAGAACAACCCATCTTTTATGCACGAAAATTTGCTAATCGCATTCCATTTTGTATTGGTACAAAAGACATATCCCAAAATATGTAGGTATTTGACACATAAAAAGTATATAGATTATATTTTTAAAAATTATTTTCACACCACCATAACCAAAGATAACTGTATTTCTTGACTTCTGGTCATTATTCTCAAACTAGTTTAAAATCATAGCTTTAATGAACAACAAAATATTTCAAGAGCAATGGCGTCTTTTCGACGGTACGTGACCACCACGTCAACAAATACAAGATGAAGCCTAGCCAAATCATGTGTAAATTTCTGTGCGATTTAGTTATTCTTAAGCCTGAGTTAATGAGTACTAATTCAGATGCGATATAACGCAAGTAATTTCCTTAAAAGTTGATTGAATACTATTGATTAGTAAAGTTCTTAATTAATTTGTTTATAGATTTCCAAGATAATGTGTCACAAACTTTTCCTCTGATTATATGTAAAACTCCCTTTTTGATCAAACTTTTTAATTACATATGAGCTAACTGTATAATTCTACATGCTATCCACAGTATACTTTTTTCTGTTTCATTTCATGTTTGTAGCTATCTCATCTAATTATTGCCTTCTTTCTTTGAGAAGGATTATATTCTAATGATTTATTTCCGAAAGAAATTAATTATTCTTTAATTTAGAATTTAGTATCGTGTTTACCAGTTTTACTAGAGTAGCAGCACACATCATGTATGTTCATCAGGAATTTAGAAGTAGAACGAAATAGATGAAAGAGATTGCGAACTCCAGAATCTAGATCTTTCATACGTTAAAAAATGTTGATAACAGCAGTTTTATGCTGATTATAACTTTCTCCCAGTACCTCCTTATTTTTTATTCTTCCCTTCACACAAAAATTCCAAGAAATTAATGATTTCCGCCTCGTTTCCACTGCCATCATCATGATGATCTACCATTTTCCCACCTACCCACTATTTCAATCTTATATAGACGTATATAGACGTTTCCCATGCACTTGAAGGAAGGCACGCAGTCTACTTTCATTATTGTCTCTCTCTTCTGTTTCTTCTAAAAACGACAGTGATTCGTTCATCTGATCACATTTCGCAAATAGATCGTTATCACAATTCCCTCAGCTCACCATAAACAATTTTTAGGACTCTGATCATTTTCGTCACATTAGTAAAAAACATACCTAGTTTCATACGTGACTAAACACTCTATGTGTATGTATGTAATCATTACAACCTAAGACGATCGAGATTTCTGCTAGATGCACATAAAAATCATTTACCTGAATGATACGAGAAGGAGATGTATGCCTGGGTGGTGTGGGAAAGATGTCTACGAAGGTTCGCAGTCATCATACAAAATCGGATGAATGGTTAAATGAGTAGAAAAGAGTGGAGAATGAGCTCTCTTTCTTTCGTCATCATTGTCATTCAACCAAAAACAAGAAAAAAACTCAAACAAAAAATGTGGAAATGAGGGAGCACGAACAAAACGTTCCTTTTGTGTCCCTCTCTCACATGTGCTGTTCTGAGAGATAGTGAGCGAAGATGAGTGAGTGGAACAATCAAGTTTTGATGAGCCGTTTGGTTGTAAATAGGCAAAAGTATGAGATATTATACTGCTGGAGTAAGTATCCAAGTGGAAACAAGAGGAATGGCAAGCGAGGCGTAGGAAATAGGAGCGACTGGGTAGAACACTATACAATAAAACATGCCATATGCATGCAGACTTTCTCTGAGAGTGTCCTCTCATCAGCCTTACGATCGCTTTCACTATGCCCCAATTTGGACATTCTTTGTTTTATTTCGAATATTATGCCCAAAGTTTTGACTTACGTAAGTCTGGTTGTTGGTCTGTAAAACAAGTAGGCGTAGACGGGAAAAATATTATGTATTATACTCATTGGTATATCAATTGGTGCGCATTTAGGTATCTATTTTTGACCCATATTCTCTGACATTAAGAATTCACTTAGGCCTAAACTGAGCAATCAAGAATTACGGAGCCCGAATTCCAGAAACCATAATTGGAAACAAGGGTCGTTGTCTTCTTGTTATTTATAATTATTACAATGTTATACTGGTGTTTGGATTCGATGAAGACGGGAGACAACTAAATTACGAGTAATTAAGCTCATTTAGAAATTATAAGACGAAAAACTGCGTTTGTTGAATAATGTCTAATTGGAGGATGAAAATAATGAGGTCAACTTGGTTCATAAATGGTCTATAGGTATTATTATGGTCTATAACGAAACCATAATTATAATTACAAGCATAAACAAGTTTTTATGTAATCTAAGTTTGCTTGATTTTGCCTAGAAATACTATATATAACTATATCTGGATTTACAGCAACCACATAAAAAATCGGTCAGAAGAAACCAAGTTTTGAACCTGTGTTTGCACAATATAATATGTACAATAAAACAATAATAGTTGATCAAAATATGTTGACAAAATACAATCTAGACGAAAGTCTTTTCGGTATGCTTATTACAAGTGTGAGGTACCATCCCATTTACTCTTTGTTAGCGTTATGTACATTTGCTTGGCATTTTTGCAATTTTAATTTTTACAACTCTCTAACAATGTTACAAAATAGATCTGATTTTAATAGTAGAGTAGGCACAAAAGAAATACTAATTTTGATCAAAATACACTGATTGAATTGAATGGTTGTCACTCAAATGAAAACAAAGGGTGTAGAAACCGCCTAAGAAATAATACAAGTCTAAAAAGCCAGCAACAAAGTTTTCTTTTTATTATGAAATTTCGTTAATTTCTTTCTCTCGTAAATTTACGCTTGGTAAATTTACATATCAGGGTTGGTATGTGCTTGTGAATGCTGCGATCTCTTTCACCTCAATGACTCGGTATTTTGGTAGTGAATGCAGACTTGCTCAGCTTTTCAAGAACTCAACTTCCTACTTTTGACTCTGGTCTAGAGTGAAAAATGGAATGTTCGGGGCAACAGCAAGGAGCTTAGAGAGACAACGGGAAAACCTGACAGTTGTGATATAATGCGAGGTAATACGTGATGAAATTTAATAGGTATGCTCGTTCGCACATCTGACGCACAAAAAATTCATTTTCCGTCATCTGGCTCAACTACTCTTTGTTCTACTTTTATATGCTTGCATTCGTCAACCCTATCACAAGCTTCATTTCTCCGAAATCTGGCATGAAAACAACAAACAGGGTAGCACACTGAAATATGGTTGAATTGGTATCATAAAACAATGGTCAAATACTTTGAAAATTTGCAGGTTATAGTTTTCATTGAAATTGGAGCTTGTCGTATAAAGTCGTATAAAGAGTAATGAAATGACAAACAGCAAGTTGCTTTAAGATTGGAAATGTTGGAATTAATTATGTTGATTTGCGATGAAAACCAGCAAAATTGAATTTAACTCCTATTGCAAAATATTTATAATCCACACCAAAGACTGATATTCCTATCACACGTTTGGCCTTATAATCGAAAGAAAATCTGAAGAATTTGAGTGTTCACATCGATTTTAGTGGGTAAGGTTCCATTAGCATTTTCCTAACCGCGTATAAAACATTCCAATCTGTCAACTGCAAGCAGACATGTTTTTACTACACATAATGGATTCCCATAATAGAATCCACTAATCGTTACAAAAGCACCAATGAATTAAGACATTACTTAACAATCCAATCTTTGATAAAACAATGAAAACTTGGCCGGCTTTTGTTTGCTTTTTATAGGCGTCTTGAGCATTGCAATTAAACAATGAAGTTAATGTTTGTTTATTTGCACATAATGGCAAATATAAGAAAACATGTCCCATAAAAATTTACACACGGTGATTCAAAACCGATGGGCAATGGGAATCCAATGGACAGTGTTTGATATTAATAAACACAGGAATCTGACACGAAGGACTACAATGCAAAATACTATAAACCCCATATCATTTTCATTTGATGCTTTTTAGTCTCCACTGTATAGTTTTACTTCTTCATTTTGTCTGGGTTTTCAAACTATTTACATTTTACATGCTGTCGTCCTCTCTCCAACAGAAAAGTAAGGATGATGTTTTAGAATGTCAAACCTGTCAATACAATTAATGTAAGAATATCTTAATATCTATCGTTTTTAAATGCAAAAAAGAATGACTGCGCTTTTAAGAAGTGGTCATCTTTCTCCTTTTTTCTCCCTTCTATTTAAGCATTGCGTTCTTTTCCTTGGGCAATATTTAGCCAAAAAGTCCTTCAGGAAAATGAGACTTTAAGCGAGCCATAGAAAAAGAGATAGCAAGTAGAAAGAAGGAGAAAACTGAGAAAAATATACAAAGTTGTGCGAGGACAAAAACAGCCTTAAAATGTCATTAAGTGTCCATACAAAAAAGTGTTCGTGGAGACATGCACATGCCTAAATACACTTAAGTAAGTGTGCGCCTACCTAAGAAAACTTTCCTCTCCATACCAGAAGAGGATGATGCCCTTTCAGTTTAGTACGTAATATGCCATACGACCACCGACTGAACCACAGAATCATCATCGTCTTTGTCCTCACACTATTGCACTGTATGTATATGACTAAAGCTCAAGAAAGATGCTCCATACGACATATACGTTCTGGAAAAAAAACCTGCACTAGAAAAGTGACAAGTACAAAGTTCCCATAATACATTTTCTACATAAAAGAAAGAAAAAAGGACAGAAAGAGTTAAGAAGTTGCAGTGGTAGAAAAAAAGGAAGAGGCGGAGGGAGAAAGAAAGAGAGTTTCACTTTTTTAGAGGCCACAAAAGGGCCCTCAAGCAATACATACAATAAGTTTTTGTTGTGTTACATCTGCTTTCCAGATATAAATATATCCATAACCAGTGATGCTCATCACCCCATATTATTTTCTCTCTCGCACTTTCCACCGGGCTTCGTCGCTCCCACTCTACTCCTCCGACTCGTTATGTTTCTTTTCTCTCTTGTACCTACTCAATAACTTTCTCCTTTCTCTCTTGTTCACCGCTTAAAATAACATTTTCTTTTTTTACACTCTGCTCCCCGCTTTTTGGAGTTGTATTCCCTCTACTCTACCATCCTTTTCTTAGCCATTCACCAAACCAACCAAATCTATTTTTTACTCCTCTACACTCAACTTTCACTGAGAAAAATCCTTTTTGGACATCAATTGTAGGTAGAGAAAGAGAGGATATTTGCTAGTCGTAGCAGTAGCAGTTTACCCAGGACGCCTTTCATTTCGTCTATTATCTTTTCTTCTCCTATAGGTATGCACATAGTCATATCATTTAAGAGTAGGATGAGGCAAAGGAGAAAGTACTTGGCCAAAACGCATCATCATCATCATCATCACTACCACCACTTCCAAAGTATTTTGTTGATGAAAGCTCTTTTTATAGGGATCTACACACCAACACGGGTTACTTTTTCGGTCTATAAAGTAGCCAAGCATTTCCCATGATGGAAAGACGAATGGATATTGGTCATACAGTTTAAGAGGAACTAAAAAGGAATGAAAATAGAAAGTCCATTTTTGTCTCTCTTTCCCTCTCTCATCGTCATCATCATGATCGTCAAGAATACCACTACTGCTGTCTAGGTGGTACTTTCTTGAAAATAGACAATGCGCAATCTATCTCTATGTGGAATAAAAAAGTGTGCCACCACGACGGCTAAGAAAATGGGAGAAAAATGAAGAGACTTTTTACGTAATAAGTTGAAATAGCAGAGAGAGGCGAAGAGTCTGTAATATGCTTTTTCGCTCCTTAGAAAAAATGGTTGAATCAGAGCGACAAAAAAGTAGGGAAATTTCTGTAGAGCAATCTCAACTTGTGTGTCTTCTTGTATTCTCTGTGATGGTGGTAGTGTCATACCATTTTACAAACTTGTATTGTTACTGCGATTGCAACTATTACAACAATAGAACCATAGCAGTTTGGAGTTGAGAGGCTTGGAATATACATTAATGCATGTACATTTACCGTCATTCAGCTAACATCAAATGAAGTAAAAGTAAATCGTGTAACTTTTTAAGTTTTCTTTCTCTCTCTCTTGAGTTGCTGCGTGAGACTTTCAGTTATTTCCCACTTTGTAGAAAGCATAGAGAAGGAGAGAAAAATAGATGAGAAGAGGAGAAAGTGACTAAAAAATAAAGTTGATGACCCATTCTTTTCTCATGAGTTTCATACATCCAACAAGTCTCTTGTCATCCTAGTGCAATTTTTTTCGTCGTTTTTATTTTTTGGGGAAAGAAAAGTGGAAATAATAATATATTGGAACCTATCTTGTGTGTGTGTAATGTAGGTGGGTAGGTAAAGTGTATAAAAACCAGGTCATTTGATAAAAGAGTTTTTTTTTCTCATTCAAGAAAACACTCTTTGCACAAGAGGTAGCACTTGTCTTGTCGCAGAACAAAAGACTGAATGGATGGATGGAGATATTACAATGATGATGATTGCACCGCCGCGCCGTTGCGAATGAAAAGAGGAAAAGGAAAGCAAACATTCCTGAAATGACAATGATATGATGACAATGACAATTGCGAGACGGATGATGATAATGATGACATGCACGCACACATGCAGAAGAAGTTGGATAGATACACATTCGCACTTTTTGGAACAATAGAAAAGGAAGAAAAACACTAAAGGAATGTTCATAAAAGCTCTTTATTTGCAATTTCCTTCTTTATACATTCCTTTCTTCGAGAGTCTACGCTTCTTTGTGTCATTTTTCTCTCTATTATTTCCCTGCTAGTCTTTAACTTTAGCTTTCAGCCAAAATTTTTTACTTCATATTATACCCAGAAGAACAGAAGAATGGTGACAAAATGGGTGTATAAAAAAGCCTCTGAAATCCCCGAATGCACTCGTGCTCCTGTAAAGTGATATTGTACTTAGATTTCGAGACCTAAAATTTTGAGATAGTACATGGCATTTTGCGCTTAATGATACTTTTGCGTGAATGGTAGTCGTCGTCATTAGATGACAGTGTGAATGACGATAAGCAATATAAAGGGTTCTGTGAGCTGCCACGTATATAGTGCCAAAATTTGATTTAATTTGAAAAGGATAATAGTACTAATAGATGCCTTTTCTAAGGATTCATAAGAGGTGGATGACTTCAAGAACGGATTCTCGAAATATTTTTATGGTATGACTGTGTGCACCTTTCTAATTCAAACTATGGGAAGAAAATTGAAACTAAAAAATAAGTAAACAAATAAGAAATCCGCTGAAAACTCAGCTCCACCAGTATAATTCCCTCAAATAATGTATTTACCTATGTGCTTTTCATGCAATGTATGAAGGTAAATGATAGTAATCCCTTAACACCTTGCACACCAGCCAAAGAATAATACGCAGTCAGGAAATGGCGTTGTGTCAAAACTAGGCTCAACCTAGCACAAGCGCAAAAAGATAATCAGATTTGAAAAAAATCCGCAAAGATTTACTTTGCTATAATTTCCTAGAAATCTGAGCAAGTACTATCCTTTTGTTCCAAGAATCTGGAATAAAAGTCAGAAAGCAAAACACTAAACAATAAAGCACGAGCCAAGACTTTCAGTAAATAAAAATCCATAAATAAAGCATCCATTTGACAGGTGGTATTTCAATACAGCCAACAAAGCATGTGAAATCTAAATCTAGCTCAACACCTTCAACTTTTCACCTCATTCGTCTTTTGCTACCGACTTAATTTTTTCTTAAAAATAATGTCCATTACCACATGTCTGCGATACTTTTTCCTATTTCACTGCTTCTTCTGAAAAGAACCCGTGGTGGAAGTATGAAAAACTTTATGAATATATGAATTGCATTGCCAAACAATCCTTTTATTCTAGCTTTGCGTCTTCTCTCCCGCTGTATGTGGAATCCTCTTTATAAACCTAGCCTTCACATGTGAAGCGAAGTAACAGAACATTTATTTTCCTATTTTATCCTCAAATCCTATAACATGCATTTTACATTGACGGCCAAATACACGCACTCGTTCTAACACCCACCTCAAAACCATACAAAAACGGTTCATGCAACTTGTTAAAACTTTATTGACACACAAACATGCAATATTGTACGAGTCTTTCATATAGCCCAATACGACGGCAGAAACAGAGAAATCCAGAGAATAAAATAAAAATTCAATTGTAGAAACATGTAAACTGATAAAAACATCAACACGAATCCTCTGAATTTTTTGAGGATGACGACAGCCCAACCAACAACAACGAGAACAAAAACAACAAAAATTGTTGCGATAAAAATGCTGCGTGTGAAATCAGCCACGAAAAAGTATACCACCGTATATTTTGTTAGAAAGACTAGCTTTTGTGTGTATAGAAGTGATACTTTTTCTTTCACGAGAAATTGTAGGAAAAGTCTACACCCAAACAAGGCGTTTTCTGCTATATTCTTGTTGAGTTTATTTCTATCCCCTGGAGCAAAAGTTCACTGTGCCATTCCTCGTGCCTTACTGTTTTAAAAGCTGTTGCTTGTATTACATATCAGTTATATCGTGTGTTTCAAATATTTTCCCCCGTCTGCTTCTCAAAAATATTATCCAAAACACCACCCAGCCCACTCTAAAATGCCCACATCCCAAACCGGTCGAACTGACTTTACAATAAAGCATTTTTTATCGAGCACCAGAGAAAACCGAGAAAAGTGAAAGAAAAAAGCACGAAAAAATATGAGCCCGCTTGTTTTTTCTGCATCTAAAGAAAGAAAATAAACTGTGTGTTGTGTTTTCCGTCATGCTCTCTGTCCATCCCATCCTCTACCGCTTCGTGCTGTCATTTTGTTGGACATTTTCCTCTTTCTCTTTTTGTTCGCTTCCTTATCCCACTGCACCACTTTCACCGTCACCGTTCTGTGAACATCATTGCGTTTATTTGTCATTGTGGAAAAAGTAATACATAGCTACAGACATAGTACATACATACATAACCATTGTTTTTCTCTCTCGTGTTGTTTCCATTTGGGCCTGTGTAGAGTGAAAAGGCGAATATAAGCACTGGAAAAACACTTCGCTCTCTTTGAGTGAGTTGACTTCTCTTGTAAAACGCGCGAGAACTCAGCAAGCCAACACCAACAGCGCGTTATTAAGTGAGAAAAATATTTGAAAAGTCTGCGCGAATGTAGAATCGTATCATCAAAAACGCCAATGTGTTCTACTAGCGTGGCTGATGTGCAAAGTTATATGGCACCTAGGTTCCACCTCCACATTTGCAAGCACCGTCTTTATCGTCGCCCACTAGAAAAAATAAACAAGATCCTAAAATTGTGCGTCCAACGATCTCTCTCTTCGCTCTCCATTTTTATTCTCTCTCTCGCCTCAACAACAACTTGTCTCTTTAAATCGTTTCCATTTATTTATATATTTTACCCGGGATGAAACAGGCGGCTAAGGGTATTACACCAGTGCAAAATTCAACTCGGCTAGTAGGACAGTATTTTTGCTCATCCTGTCAAATAAAGTGGTGGTGGTGTACGATCGTCGGGAGAAAGCGAGTTGAGTGAGTGAAGGGATATAATGGACAAAAAAGACGAGAGAATGCAATGTGATATCATCATATAGAGTAGCGATATTGGAGTGGGACAAAGGTACAGAGAAACGGTGAATTTTTTTTCGACTAGTAAAAGTAGTAAAAATGGCGGGCGTAACAACACACACGACCGTAACCACTTTTTCTTTTGTCACCAGTGATAAATACAAGAGGAGTCGTCCTCAGAATCACAAAACATAAAAAGTGGAAAGGAATACATGACTGTGGCGAGTGGAAGTAAAGTCGACACATAAATACATTCCTTCTCCATAAGAAGAATCATAGGCTCCAACCAAGGGTTTTTACAGTATTATCAGGGGTCACTTGCTTACTTTTGGACCGCATATGTGTGAAAATCGAAATCAGTGAAATGGAGGAAACACTGCTGCAAGCTGTTGTTAAAGTATCGTCCCTGTACCTTTCACGCTTATAATTTTTATCCCTTTCCTCCCTTCCTCATTTTGTAGCTTTCTTTTTTAGTCTTTCCTCGTGAAGAGTGAAACCAGTTGACCATGATGACTTGATAGGAAAACGAGTATCATACGATACCATATAGTAGATGGCAATGGTGTGGCATTAAGGGATACATTTTTTTACATTCACAAAGAGGAAGCCAACCTTGAGAAAGATTGGCTTTGGTGGTGGTGGAGAAGGCCATGGGAATGTGGGGACGGTGAAGGGCTTAAAAGCTATTTCGATCCTATTTCTTTCGATATTCGTCGTAAAGTATACAAGCATACACATGCGGTGGCATTATCCTCGTAGAAATGAACTTATAAAATACAAAAGTTCAGACACGTTGGGCAACAGTTTTTCCCAGTGTGCAGCGTACTCATTAAAAATTCACAATAACCAGACTACTCATGCTGAAGTTTTTGAGAAATTCAAGAGTTAAGAGAAACAATAGTAATATCATCGTAGAGAAGATGCAGCCACATTAGAAATAATGCGACAGAAAAAGAAAATGCTATGTGAGATTAAGGATTTCTAAAAAGGAAAAAAATGGTGGCGGTTGTAAGAAATAGATCAATGCCGAAAAACTGCCATCCCATATATTCCTTAAAATCTGGTAAACTAGATCGAGACACCGTTTTCGGTTTTCTATTTTTTGTCTGCTGGAGAAAAAGTAGTAATAGGTATAGACAGCAGTGTGTTGCAATTTTTTTCATTCTTCTGTTTTCTACTTTAAGAAGCAGCAGGAATATCACTTCAAGAAAGCCAGAAGGGCATGTAGCATTCTTGTAGTATTATTCAGTAGATATATTGGATCGGGATAGCGGGTCTAGAAATTGAATGAACTTTTTTTGCAATTGTCTTACTTTCACATAATATCGTCATCCTTTATCTCTCCAATCCAACAGTCAAGTCACCCAACCCAATTTTGTCAATATACACTTTTTCTTCGAGTGAATGAGAGGACGCGCGGGAAATGGACGAACCTAGACTTATATCAAATACAATGAGACTTTACCGAGTTCTTCACATTTTCTTTCTCTGATTTTCTAGTCGACTATTCTCTATCCATTTTTGTAATGTCGAAGAAAAATAAGTTTAGCCTACACTGTTGCAGCAAGTAGTTGCTGTTAATATTTACCAGGCGTATATATATTTCGTAGGATTTAAAGGAAAAGTAGTGAGGAGGAGAATAAAAATCTTCATTTTTATCGGGTGTCGTTTCTCCTCACTATGTGAAGCTGTAAGATGGATTGAGCACTGCAGAGAGTGTGTGTTGACTTTTTTGTCTTTGAGTGTGAGAAGGATCACTAGAAAATGAGAAATAGCGTGCCTATTTTAAAGGTGAAAGGTTGTCTTGCTTCCTAACTAATAATTGTGTAAATGAAATGATCTGTTGAATTAATGTATGTAGGTTGTACGTAAGTAGTTTTACTGAGAACTGGAATGACGCTTGTCAAAGAGGAAACCAATGCGATTATATTTTTTTTCTGATATGAAATCCATCTCCGCTGATGCCATTACATATTATTGAAAAGAAAAAAGGTAAAACGCTACATCTGAAAAATGTAATCTGATTTCCTCCATACAAAGCTCGTTTCTCTAATGATTCATTTGAAAAAATAGCACATCCATTTTCATGTAGTGGAGATGGATATGAAAGAAAGAGAATCAATGGAAGCAATACCTTTGAAGTAATACTAGGAGTTGGAATATATAAAGTATGTATATGCTACGAAAATTTAGAACCGATATTAATAAATTTCTTGAAAGCATATAGTGTCCAGAAATCATTTTCTTTTTCATTTTGTTAAAAAACCATCTCACTGTATGTTTGTCCGTAGGTGGTAGATACAAGAAATGAATTTATGTGAGCGGCAGAGCAGAGGAAAAGATGAAATGAGATGAGATGAACTGGACAAATTGATAGGGCTTGTTTGCTGGCTTTTCTTTTTACTCGAGTGCTTGCTTATTTTTGTTGCTGTCAAGATGTACAAGGAGTAGAAGAAAATGGATTCCTTCTGCCTACTCGCCTCCTATCCTCATGTTCAACATAAATAAGTTCACACAGAGAGAAAACAAGAAAGAGAGAGAGAGAGTATCTTCTTTTTATAATTGAACTCATTCGTTCATACTTACTGTTTTCTTTATGGATTTTTGATACTCTGCCAAAATGAAATAGTTGTGAGGGAAAGCGAGATGAAAGCATGTAGTTGCAATGTTTGAGTAACTATGTGTATGAGTGAAACGTATGGCATCACTATCCTATTCCCTTTTCTCTCTCTCTCAAGCTCCAACAACTGGTTGGCTTCGTTTGGTCCATTGGTCACAGCAACAATACAAATCGGTGGATGAACGAAATGTGATGTTTCCAGTTTCCGCCAGTAGTACACTAGTCTACAGCAAAAAAAAATCCGCTTCTTTCAAATTTCCACTCTTCAATTTTTGCCTTGCTGCACACAATACACAGCATGTAATAGGAGGATACCTATTTTCAATCCAGAAATTGTATTTCAACGATCAAGCTCCCTTTTATTTTATTTTGATATACCATGTTATGTATAACCTTGTCCTTTTTTTCTCTTGCTATTCTCGCGAAGAAATTTTTTGTTTCGATTTCATCATCATCTCCTCAAATGAAGATAATACAATAAAATTAATACTGCATGGGTAGGGCACGCTCTCGTACCAATTTCAAACGGAGCCCAGCAATATTGCATTTTAGAAGGGCACAAGGTCAAACATGAAATTTCCTTTCGTTTATTTCTGCTGTTGCTCCTTTTCTTTAAAATTGGATACATCCGTTGCAAAAAATTGTTCTTCGAATCCAGTTGGATTGAAACATGAAAGTTTTGATATTTTTTTCTCCCTTTTTATTTTCCCTTTCGACTATGCAGCATTTTCGGGATTATCTGGCTTGATCTTTTTTATGTGAAAGGGGAGAAATCTATTGATCATGTTACTGCTGATGATGAACACACCAAAGAAGCGAGGAATGGGTGAAGTTATTCATGCATAATATGCTGAATGGATGGATGAAATTTGTCATTCTTTCTTTCGCAAAATGAAAATGATACTTGCTCACAGGAAGACGTGCAAACGGTTCATGTAATGTGAAGTCTTTCGGTTTAAAAATAAGGATCTCCTTTGGAAGTGGGAGCATTAGGAGAGACCCGTAACAAAATCTTTTCACTTGATTTTTCACTGTAAAGCTTGTAGAGATAAATGAGGTTTTGCAGTAGCTTCTTAAATCTTTTTGATCATGATCGTCAAGAAAGATGAAGTTTCTTTGACTTGAACATCGTCAATATCTTGACGGTAGTAAAGCATCCACTTTGGTTAGTTCTGCTGCCACTGTCAAACAAGAACATGATGGAATGAAGGATACATACATCTCTTCTCTTTACATTTCCAAGAATTGTTTGACAGCAAAATTCTAATGCGTAGTAAATGCTTATCTGCCATTGTTAGTTACAGAGTAGTACCAAAACATCTTTCTCAACATTTCTCTCAATATTAAAGACCCTGGCAGACGAGACTTTGATTTCCACTTGCTGAAATAAATAAGACAAGCTGAAAAGAGCAAGAGGATGTATTGAAATCTATATGCCTATTTTGGAACTGCCTAGTGATTACACTGATCATCATAATAAGCATGATCTTGATGAGTTTGATGATGACGTGATGACAGAAGGGAAAACACAAGCAATCTATAGTACCATAGCTTTAATCATCAATGTTTAAAAGGGGAAATAGATCGAACACACACACACACAAATACTCTGATGTTACTGCTGCTGGCAGCTGGATTACAAAATTAAAGAAGAGCAATGAACACGACATGCCTAGAAGGAACGTGCGTGCCATTTTTCTCCATTCTTTAGAATCCCCTTTTAAATACTTTTTCAAACTTGCCTTTCACTTGAGAAACGTATAGGAAATCTTTTTGGCTAATCCCAAGAAAGAATCTCTACTTGACGAGTGTAGTCACAGCATCATCATCGTCGTCAGCTTGTTAGAAACAATGGGAGTGAGAAGGAGCAGAGTACATACAAGATAAGTAGAACAAAAAGCAGTGAGGAGTAGCAAGGAACAATTTAAGACAGAGGAAAAGGATGAAGAAAGAAAACGTGAAATTGAGAAAACGTGACGTGACGTGCCAACAGAAATTCCTCGTGAAAGTGTACAAACAGGATGCTCATAGCTCTACTGCTAATAGCACTATACCTTTTAAGAGCATTCATTTGCTCATTTATTATCATGCAGATTGATCTTCTCCCTCTCCTCCTTTCCTCTTGTCTTTTGAAGACAATGAAAGAGGAGAGAGAGAGGGGGAAGAGAACATGAAGCTAATCCGGATTATTATTACAAAAGGCCCTTCTTCAACTAGTTTTCTCTTTCTCAACATTTCAGAAAACTCAACAACCAGTCGCTTTTGCTAAGTGCCTGCCTACTTTTTCCTTTACTGAATATACCAATAAACTCTTACCCACGCAAGAGGGAAGAAAGTAAGGACAAAGGACATTGTCACTCCAAAACAGAAGAGTTGATGATGATCATGACAGCAGAAAAAAATTGGCAATAAAAATGCAGCTGTAAAAAGTGGTGTTTTCTATGCTTTCAGAGCACAGAGTTTGGTATCTGAACTTTTTCAGATACAAGATACAGATACTTTCCCCAAAATCTCCAGATACCAGATACAAGATACAGATACTTTCCCCAAAATCTCCAGATACCAGATACAAGATACAGATACTTTCCCCAAAATCTCCAGATACCAGATACAAGATACAGATACTTTCCCCAAAATCTCCAGATACCAGATACAAGATACAGATACTTTCCCCAAAATCTC
>JAQIXX010002444.1:0-24495 GCA_034700605.1 Willowsia nigromaculata | reverse complement strand
TTTTAGCATGCTTTGTCCAAATTCGTTCCTTTAGAGGATAGTAAACAAAATTAAAAGAGGACCCTATCCGAATTGTGGTTTGGAGACCTATGAGGTTAAATAAATTACATGTTTTTATTACGGTAAGCAATGAACAATACATTTTTCATGAGGACGATCTCTTTTAGCTGCTCTCTGACGAAAACGGTATTGAGAAGAGGACGAAAAAGTAGAATTTTATGTGGCACGAGTAAAAGAACGCGTTTTACGTCTCTTTTCATTAATATCGACCGACAGATTCTTTTCATTTTCCTATTCTGTTGCTTTCTCTCTCTGCCTCTGCCTCCCTCTCTAATAGATCGAGAGAAAGGAGAGGATCATGCTTTGATGCACTTTTCTTTCCTAGCTTTCTACTTTTCTGTGATGCCACAGCGGACTCACTCATCTTTCCTCTTTCTCCCGGACCACTTTAATGGGAGGCGAGCAGGCAAAAGTGAAGGAAGAATTTCTACTGCTCCCACTATTTAAGAGAGTGGAGGAGTCCTCCGCACTTGTTCCGTTTTTTTTTCCTCCACATCTCTTCCCAAGTCACTTTCCATTTACGTAAAGTTGAGTTGGCAGAGTGACTCGGGAGGACTGACAAGACACGTTTTGCTCCTGGTTTCCTTGATGATGAGCATATTTACGGGGAAATGGCAACAACTGGAGTGAAGAAAACAACATGTTTGTCTAATGGATTTACACTCAAGACCTACCACCGCATTTCCCCTTTTTAAGGCTCTAGTTTCAAGAGTTGCTTCCTCAGCTAGGCTTTTGCTATTTTTATAAAATGATGATGTGCTTTCTCCCGTAAAAAATAGTCACACTACTGGACTCAGTATAGCATTTATTTTTCTCTAGTTATATGCAGCGGATCCATCCTTTTCCACCTTCGTCATTCAATCCACTTGACTCACAAGTCAATTCATTTCTCTGTGTAGCAGACAAAAAGAGGAGTCATGATGGCATGCATGCATCGTAGCACGGCATCATCATCAAGAACAGTCTCCCCCCACATATCACGCTCCGCTACTCCACTTTTCGCTCCTTCTTTCACAAGTTTGACTTTTCCTTGGAACAAGAAAGAACAGTCTTTTTTAGCTCTAATGTTCATCCTGATCCTGAATCTATTCAAAATACATAAACAGCACTTTTCTTTCCGAATTCTGAACAGATGGAAAAGTAATAAAAAAGGGGAACGGATGAAACGTGTGGAAGCAACAAGCAAATCATTATTTTGCACACACACACACACACGTTTCGCTACTCACTCAGTCAGTCATTCAGTCAGACGAGTAGTTTATTATATCGACATGTTGTTTGCTTATTTATTTATATCTATTTTGTTTGTGAGGTCGATGATGATGGTGCTTCACTTTGTAAGCTTTTGTTGGGGAGAAAAGGAGCATGGGGGAAACGAGACCACATTTTATTCTTGTTTCTCTCTCTTTGTCTTCTTCTGAAGTGGTTTCTCCTTTCAAATCAAGTGCATCACCATTTTACCTTTCTCAAGTGAATTTGTTCTCTCGAACATTTTTATTTTCAATTCAAAGGGACACGTAGACTACGTCCATCCATGCTTATCTGAAGTTTTCTAAAAGAAGGGAGAAAAGTGACAAGAGAAAATCTTTGATGATGATGATCATGTAACGTCTCATATAAACAAAAGGATGCCGATATGTTATAGCTCCCTGTTTATATGTATCTCTTTCAAGAGCTTTTCAATGAACAGCAACCATCACCACCATACCACCGCCACCATCAATGTAATCATGATCATTGACTTTCTCCTTTTTGTACCATTTTATATAATCTTTTTCCCTTTTGTATCACAGAGAATCTTCCTTTTCCTCCTATTATTTCAACTACACGCCTCACCTTTTCTCTATTTTTGGTTCATCTTTTCCTCCCTTTTCCGATCTTCTCCACTAAAGATCAGAGTTCACCTTTTCACCCTTCTTTTGTGTAAATATTCTGCATTGTATAACATCAGCATATGCTGTTGTGATTTCTCTGCTCATGTATATATTTTTTCATAATATTTTGTACCATCGCCATAGCTCTGACAAGTCAGTGGAGCGTTTTCCCTTTCACTGCCCAACGTATTCAGATTTAAATTACATGTACGAATTTTGTGCTAGCAGAAGAGAGGAGAATGATGACGCTGTGATGTCCCACTAAAATTGACAAATGGGACGTGGATAAAATTTCTGACCGTATTATGCTTTCCTCCTGTCATCATTATCGTGATCATCATCCTCCTCGTCGAGAGAGGAACACTGCTATTTCAGATGATGATGGGATGTGGGAAAATAAATAAATAAGTAGTAACAGCAGCAGCAACAGCAGTTGCTGGGAGAAAGTTGTGGGAATTTGGGGAGCGTATGAGAGAAAGCAAAAGAGGAGCACATTATAGGAGCGATCAGGATGATGATGGTATCAAGATGATGGTGCATGCATGGGGTGCAGGGTGTGGAAAACGCTACAAATCGCAAACTTTCCCGTGTCTCACGACAGACCATTCATTATTACTCGAACAGAGAGGGAAAAATACTACCCAGGAAAAAGCCTGGGAAGAAGAAGAGAAGATATTATTATTATGTACACAGAAGAAAAAAAGATGAACACAGGGAATGGGAGAAAGCAGCAGTTTTTGTCTCCTGTTTTGTATGAAAAAAAGGGAAAGGAAGAGAGAAAAGAGCAATAAATATATGCACACGTACACGTCCGTCCGTTCAACATACGTTCATCTTTGTGTGCTGCTCAATGTTTCTATATTCTGCTTTGGAGAAAGTATAGAGGAGAAAGTGAGCCATTGTTGGTGTCCTTGCTTCCACACAAAAGAGGAGATAATAATAGTCAATGTATGTATATGTGCACATTGTTGTGTTTCCTATTATAATATACATCATGTTATTTTCGTATACGTTGGTCACATCCCCAAAGAGCAGAGCAACATCAGATGTTTACTAGAAATAATGTCCTTCTATTTTATTGTCCTTGTCTCCAGTTACTTTCTCTTGCTGCCTGACTGCTTGCCTTTCTCTCTCTTTCTCCAGTGTAGATACTCGCAGCACAGCTTCCTACTCTTTCCTTCTTGTTGCTTTGCTTTTCCTGCTGCTCCTCTTGTGAACATATATAACGCGTTTTTTTCTATGGGAGAGAGAGAGAGACAGGAGCCATTCATTCCGGTATGTATTCATACTTTGACTCACTTACTTGCCCATTCACCGTCATCATCATGATATTATTATTTCCCTTTTCCCATTCTTATTTCACTATATAACCTATTATTATGCATTATTGCATTGTGTGCCTCTTAGCTTGTGTCTTGTATTGTGTGTGTATAGCATGAGGAGGAAGGAAAGGAGAGAAAGAAAGAGAAAGCTAGAGTTGTGTGGAGGAAAAGAGAAAGAGAGCACTTATTCTTCCTGTTTCTTTCACATTATCTCCTCTTCATCATCATGTGAGAATATGGAATCTACCACTACACCAGCTTCTTACTATGGTCATCATTGTCGATGTAAATGCCTCTACTCTACACCTGGCTATTTTCTTTGCTTACAAGGAGGCAGCAACTTTTACAACTTTATAAAATCATGAATGATTATTTATTGCACATTAGTAACTACGGTCAGTGATCAAATTTAAATTATCAGGAGGAAAGGAAGGATTCGAACATTTTTGTTACGCAAGTGCGGACGCTTATGATCACTCAAACATGTAACGGGCCTAACAACTAGTTATAAAAATGCGGTTACAAAACTGCACGTTCTTTGGACATACGTGTATCGTGAAAAGCCACGCGGAGAAGTAAAGTATAAATGCGTTTGCATTTAGTGAGAAGAAGAGGCTCAGGCTGCACCACTGGAATAACGAAAGACAGCTGCTATCTAACAAACGGAATCCACATGGGCTCAGCTCCACACACCCCATACACATACAGAGACACACACGAGCAACCCGAGAGGGAAAAACGGGAGAAAGCAGAGAGAGGAAAGATGAAAATATGTTGCTAGCTGTTGGTTTGGTCGTTTTTTAGGAGTAGAAATGAAACAGGAACAGCATTATCTTCTCTCTGGCTGTTCTTTTCCATGTCTCCACCGACCCAGGAGGACACTACTCTCAAGACTGAGAGAAACCAGCAGGGGCTTCCTCCTAGCTCACCTCCAGACTTGAGTTAAGCGTTGGCGAAAAAAGAGAAAGCTATGTTTCTCTCTAGAGCTGTACAGCAATTTTCCCTTCTTTTTCTTGTTGATTGCCACCCCATCATCATCATCCTCATCAAGATAAGAGTAGTAACAGCATTTATAACTGTGCTTTCTCCTTCATCAAATCCAAACACAGAGGAAATATATTTATTATGATGCTATCCATCTATTCTTTTCACTCTAACTGCTGCCATTCTCTGGGTGATGTGTAAATCAAGCGATGCTGCTACTCCTGCTGTTGCTTAATTTCCCTGTTCTCCTCCCTCCCCTCCAAATAGAAATGAATACAGATCTAGAGCAGCCTGGAGCAACTTTCACTCTGGGAAAATGTCAACACTCAGCAGTGTCGTATTCATATGATAAGTGGGACTCTGAAGGCTGTTGTTATTACACTCATAATTTAATGAGTTGACCAAGCTAGCCAGGGAGAGAAAGGGAAAACAAGCAATTTGCTTTCACTGACTGGAAGCTAAACAACAGCAATCTAACCTCAATCCTCCTTCCATAACAGTGCAACTGATGATATTAGCAGTTTTGTCCCAGTTGAGCGCAATTATTCCACAAAAACGTGAAATTCTCATCTTCATTGGACACCCCAATTCCAGCTTGTAGAAGAGTAAGGTAGCCAACAGCGAGAGAGATTCATCCCAACTTCAATGGCCACAAAATTCCAAGTCCAACCCAAATGATGAAATATTATGACCATTATATCACTATCCTCCATAAATACACATGGCCACGCAGAAAGATGAGCCGCTCGAATGAAGCATGCATAATAAATTTTAGATGTTTTTTTTTGTAATTAATTGCTCCAAGCTCGCTCCACCTTACATACTCCCAGTTTGTGTGTAAAACAAAGCTCTATTGGACCCCATTTCCTATCATTTTTGTCGCCTTTTACCACTGCGACTTGCCTCACCGCAGAAGGTTTTTAAAAATAAAAAGGATGAAGAGAAAAGACGTAATTTATCGGAGGAAGTAAGAAAAACCCAAGCGATTTGTTAGTACATATGTATTATAGGTATGTATACAAAGATAAAGAAAATTCTTTCTCTTTTCTTTCCACTATTTTCTCTTTCGAGAAAAAAATTCAATAAAAGCTACACACACACACGAGATCGTTTGAGTTTTGCGTGCTCGAGTTTTTCTTCAGAAGAAATTTTTTTTTTGCCGACTCAATTTTTCTCAAAGAGAGGAGGTGGATAGGTAAAGAGAGAAAGCATCTAGGATTATTATGGGACATACCACAATGGTTGGTGGTGGTGGAAAGAAATGGTAGACGCTTCACGAGTCATTTACTTCAATGGGATGTCAATATGTTTTCTTTCTCTCTTTCCCTTTGTTTCCTTCCTGATGGCGTTTTTTTGTGCAAGCAGAGGAGAGGAGGCAAGGGTGCACCAAGAAAAGACGTAAGGGGAAAGGTGGAGGGCATTCGTAGAGTGAAAGAGACACACGAACAATGTATCATGCTCTCCTATTATTATTATTGCTTCATGTAAATCCAACTAGGAAGGAAGAAGAAAAAAAGTAAGGTTGAGAAAAAGTAAGGTGAACAAATAGCCTGCTTGTCTACTGATGCTCCTTGTGCTCTGGTGATCTGATGGTGGCTCTGTAATCCGAAAGAAAAAGAGGAGAAAGAAAAAAAAGTTGGGAATGTCAGGGGGATGTCAAGAGCGGAGGAGAAGGATGGCGGCTGAGTGGATATAGGAGGTAGGTATATACATGTGGAGTAAGACAGGGAGGAAAGAAAATATGGAATGGAGGATGGGAAGGTGGTCCATGATGTAGTAATGTTGGTTGTGTTGGCGGCAGTGGTGGTGGGTGAGTGAGCTAAAGCGATTTTCTTCAAGTGTAATCGCTCCATGAATCAAGTGTGAAAGTTTGAAGCTCGTAAAGTCTTCCGGGTTTGTGGAACTGTGAAAAGGGCAAGAGAAACAAAACTCTCAGATCAGAGAGGAGGACGGGAAAGGTGGTGCACACACAGAGAGAGAAAACAAGGTTTCTTCTAAATGGAAGAGACACAAGGCAACCTTAAAGATCAGGAGACCAAGAGACCAGGTCAAGGGAACTGGAAGACGACAAAAGAGAGAGAAAGGATGAGAATTACATCACCTTTCCTCCATGAAAATGCTACTGCTGCTGCTATACTGTTATCCTATCCCCTCCAAAAACAACATATATATTCTTCCATTTTTCCTCACAAATCTTTTTAGGGTTGTAATCTATTCCCCTATAAATAAAGCCATGTGTGTGTGTGCAGCAGCAAGAAAAACCAACTAAACCCCACCAAACCAGTCCAGCAACATGGGAAAACTAGCATATGGAAGAGTGAAGGAGATATTTTCCAGAAGAGCAAGAGCATCATGATCATCATCCCAGTAGTAGCATCTTCCTTCGTTTTTCTATCTCCGCAGCTCTCCTCTCCGTCCTCCGTATGGTTCCCTTCTCAGAGAGAGGGCTAGACAGCTTTGTGCCACTTGCCGTGATCTATTCCCTTTCCTTATGCAGATCACTTGGAAAATTTTTCCACAAATCAGTCAAAACTTCCAAAGTCCCCCACAAAAACACATGATAAAGTGCTACATAAAGACGATGAAGAAGAGCATACCACACCGCAAGAAAGAAAAAAAAATATCCCTTCCATTCCAATAATAATATTCTTTCTCCGGTGGAAAAATGGAAATCTCATTTATCCGCTAAGTATTCAACTACCTAGTCTACTGTAATACCTTTTCACTATGTCTCGTTCATACAACCGGCACTACACAGGGAAAATAATTAACTTTTGGAAGGAATCCAAAACAATTCCAGGGAAATTTTCAAGTTTTCCTAGTCTTCGAGTAGTGTGTCGTGTAAGCAATTTTCTGATACCGGCACAGCCGTGTCAAACTATTCTTTCCTACGTACATATGCATACTTCAATTAGACTTTTGAAGCAGAGCTTTGTCGTAACAACATGTCCCATAGATCATAATACACAAATATCCTCTCTCTCTCTCTACAATCCGAATTATTATTTTAGGTTTCATTCAACTTTTTTGTTTGAACAAGCCAAAATCTCCTTTTTGTCTCTTCTTTTCTGATAAAAGTTTGGATGATAAGCGGAGCTTGTGAATAGCGCATTGCGGGTCTTCCCCTTTCCCTGTAAAACAGAAAGTAGTGACGGTGGAGTGTAATCCACTCATTGTTTTTCCCAATTGTCTCAGCTACTCCCAGGTTTAATTCTGGCTCAATTTGCTACTCCTATTGCTGTACTTAGTCCTCATTGTAGAAAGAGGAGGACTGGAAAACAAAATCTCTTTAAATCCACCATAACCTGCTACTAGCTTATTGTTGTTTGTAGGATGCACATTGAGGATGGCAAATATTAATAAAAATGAATCCTACTACTTTCGCCACATATCCGCTGTGAACAAGAGTTTACGTTTTCAACCGCATAACATATATCTTCCTATCATTCCTTTGGTATTTATTCCGGTTTCATTTTCACCATTTTACCACAAACAAGTCTTTAATTATGCATATCAAATTAACAGATCACAAATTGTAATCTTGTCAGTAGAGGAGAATGAGAAGCCAAAATATAGAGATTCTACTATGTGAATGGGAATAAATGAATTCATTTATGAGAACAAAAATGAAAAGTCAGTTAGGTAGCTTATCTTCGTCACATTTATTGGGCTGAGTACCTCTTACATATTTTTGGCATGCATGTGTACATGGTGAGGACGAGTATAAAATGAAGAGTTCAGTCAGAAACAGCATTAGGACACTCTGATGATCATCTCTGACTCTGCTGATGAAGGCTTGATCCATATTCATGAAACGCACGGACGATTCCTGAGCTTAAGGACGGACTGACAACAGACATTGCCAGTTTGACGTGCTTTTCCGTGACAAACGAAGTGGTCAAAGAGTCACTCAGTGCAAAAAGAGCAGCCTGTCCAAGAAATAAAAATAGACCCAATATTTAAAAAACTGCTTTTCCTACTTGTTTAGAGCTAAAGTGGATTTTTAAATATTCCGTTTATACCTCTCTACATAAATTAACCAAGTCAGCACCAGAAAAGTACTCAGTATCCCGAGCCACTTGCATAAAGTCCACATCTTTGTCAAATGGGATCGACTTGGAGCACCATTCCAGCAGTTCCACCCTTCCAGTCAAGTCCAGTGGTGGCACTCCAATCAACTTGTCAAATCGTCCTGGACGGAGGAGAGCGGGATCTATGAGATCAGGTCGATTAGTTGCTGCCACCACGAGTACAAGTGGTCCCAAACTTTGGGCAGATGATAAAGATCCCTTGGGACAGAAACGAAAACTCAAATAAATTAATCCATTCAAATTTTAAGAGAGCTAATAGCTTGAGACACATGATTAGAAAAGCATTTTTGGTTGGTAGTCACTTACATTATCATCATTACTGTGACCAATTTTACTGCTACTTTCTTGATGATGATGAATCCTAGTCGTTCCCACTCCATCCATTTCTGTTAGAAGCATACTTAAAATAGACTCATTTGTTCCCGTCTGCTTCTTCTCAGAACTTTGACGGCTTCCAACAATCGACTCTACAAGGAGAAGGGAAGGAAGAAAAAAATAAAACAAATTACATTCGATAAATTTCTAATTTTGAGAGAATTTGCTGGATTTGGACTTGGTAGGTGGTGATTCTGTTGATGTTTCCATTTGCTCTTATTTCCATCCATCTATCCCACTCATTCAATTCAATATGTGGTATTGAGTAATGATAATGATGTGAAGTTGAAAGTAAAGTAGTAGTAAAAATGGGTACGATGATAACAAAGTTTTTTTCCTCTTTCTCCACATCAATATATTTCCAATGGCTTCTTCAGAAGGAGCAGTGAATTGTCATTTATTATGTTGAAAAATACATTTATGTTCTTTTCCTTTCAAACAAATAGGCATACACACTGTGAGACAGTGAACAACAGCCATCAGCACCCAACTGCCATTCTTTTTCACTCGACACTTGGTTGCCAAATAAAACATGGAAAGTGGGGAAGAAAACTTTTTTTGTTGGTTTTTTTTTTCGTTTTTAATCAGATGGATAGGGAATAATGCAAGTGAAAGAGAGTAGTCCCATGTAATTGACTAATTAGTATAAACTACACTATATAACCATCATGCATACCCAATTCGTCGATAAAGAGTATACAGGGGGACGCCATCCGGGCACGATGAAACAAGTGAGCGACAATTTTTTCACTGTCACCAACGCCAGATGAGAATAGCTCGGCAGCTGAGACAGAGAGGAAATTAGTTTGATGGGTTGCGGCAACTGCACGGACCAGTGTGGTTTTTGCATTGCCGGGTGGGCCATACAGCAAAATTCCTGGAAAAAAAGTTTAAATACAGAACAAAACAAGTTAATATTTTACTTTCACTTTTTAAAGCATTCAATCAAAAATTTATTATGGGGACATATGATAATCCCAATAAAAGACAGCCCCATCAACCGAAAATGCATAAATATAAACCTTGATGACAAGTGGCCATCATCATCAAAATCACTTTGATAGAAAATTGTGGTAAAAGCTTCATCATCATATCTATCCTATCCATTCCAATCTTTCTCCTTCCCCCTTCCGTAATCTCATCATATGCACATGGAAAGTTGGCCAAAAACATCATTATAAATCCCGTATTTTCTCTCTCTTTTTCTCTCTGTCAGTTTCCCTGCTTTCCCTCCCATGCCATTTTAGATTTTATTACACGTTTTCATTATCTCATCAACTTTTGACGATGACGACGTCAACTCAACTCCTCTATAGCAGGCATGAGATCGCATGAAAAAATATAAGTGACAAACAACAACAAAAAACGCTTTTCTCCTACACTACACCGTCTCTCCTGCTATTTCAGACAGACATTTGCTGAATAGATGAACTAATATTAATATGAGTGTATGTGCATCATGATTATGATGATGACAGACAAGGAGACAGCACAGCACTGCTGCAAAAAACAAAATGTGACAGGTTCATTTTCCCTTTCATTTTAGCGATCAGATTCTCTCGTGCCATTCAATTTTTAAAATTTCACGCGGATTTTACTTCACAGAAAAGTAAATAAGTACATAATGGCATTTCTAGTATGTAGCAAGTGTTTTTCCAGTCCACCCCCGCATTAAAATGAAAAAAAGTGACACATAAATGGACAGGAGAAGATCACTTGAACCTATCTAATCGTTTTCTCTCTATTCCCCTTCCAAGTGCTCATGCTGATGACCATTCTGCTACTTTTACATCTCTAGGAAGAAGATGAACACACATACATGAGCAAAGATGAGAGGAGTGCATGCACGCATTGCATTTTGCATTGCACTCTCGTTATTACTGCCGCGTGAACAAGTTTCTACTCCTGGACTTTGACTACTGACTACTTGCTGGATGGAGCACTCTGGACAATGAAATGAGCTCAGAAAAAAAGGAATCAGGGGATACATTCGCTTTACCGAAAATGCATTTACTGTAATCTGCCAGCATGAAAACATTTTGTACGAATTGTAGGAAGGCCAAAGAGGGAAACAATAGCCTGATTACTTCCGTCATTTGAGTACTGCTCTATGGACAAGTGAGCATTACTGTGACAAGGAGAAAAGTGAGAAAGGGATAATAGCCAATGAAAGGAGGAAGGGAAACGAGTGATCAGAGAGGAGTTATCATCACTTATCAGTGATCCCTTCTCTTTTGCTGCATTGTTTGGGCTACTGTGTGGGAAAATGTAGAAGGAAGTAGTAATTCTCTCTTTTTGGAAAAGTAAATACTTCTTTGTTGATGAAGGCTAATAATACGACTTGCTATTGTTCCTCTTCTGCTGCATTGTACAAATACAAGCCGGATAATAATAGCGACAATGACTACTACTCTTTTCTTTTTTTCTCATACCTTTCGGAGGGGAGATGCCCATCCTGAGGAAAGCTTCTGGATGCTTGAGAGGCCACACGATTGCCTTAATTAAATCAAGCTTAACAGAATGTAATCCTGCGATATGATCTAATGAGGTGGTACGTTGAATATCAACTACTCCCAAGGCTCCCTCCAGCACGGACGGCACCACTCTTCGAATAGCGTATCTCATATGCTCCTCACTCACTTGGCCAGCTTTCCCATCCTCTGCTTCTTCCTACGGGAAAACGAAAAAGTAAAAATCAATTAAGAAAATGGCACTTTTACACCATACTGGAGAGACCACACACTCTGGATAAATGCACACAATCTTCTTTTTTAATCATCACACCATCTGCATTGCATCCAAGAGTCTCAAGACTATGAAACTCTTACATTTCTTATCATCACACACTAGCGGATATACCTATGCAATTTTCTTTCGTCACACAAGCTGCGAGTACATTTCTCACAAAAAGAGGAGAGAAAAATGAGCATCTTCTTCTTCGTTCCTTCTTAAAAAACTTTCCTTTTTCTTGAGCGTCTATGAGCCTACTGAACTGAGATGAAATGAAGCGGATTGTAAGAATGCGATTATCTATCCTTCACTTCACCACTTTTACATTTGCACAAGAAAAGAGAGAGAAAAGATCGTCGTCATCATGAGCATCATCAGCTTGTTGAAAAGAGTCTTGTGATTTCTTGCAGACGCGAGTGAGGGGCAAAGAGAAAAAAAGGTCTGTGATGATGATCATGATGATTACGATGAGTCAAGAGAGAGAGAGCACCAACATCAAGGAGAAGGGCAGAGGGAGAGAATTAACAAGTTTAGGAAGAGGAAACCAACATTTGTAGGGAAAGGAAAAAGTGATTTTCATTATTATGAGCTGAGAAAAGCCCTCACTGTCATTTTTTTTCTCTCTTGATGGTGTACTTGTGTGAGTGCGTATAACATTCGACATTTTCTCCTTTTCCACTTTTTTCTGTTTGCTCTCCTTCCCTCTTGAATATCTATACATTCCTTTAAATCTCCTGTGATATGTCTCTGGATACCTTTCCAACGTACATAAATATATTGGGAGTAGGGAAGAAAATGAAAATGAGAAAAAATAACCGTCTGCTGTGAAGCAATGATGTGAATCTACTCCATTTTCAGTGGCAATTCTTCTACATTCATTAGTTTTTTTCTCCAGATGTAATTAGTGGTTAGCTGTACAAACTGAAGCAAATAATGTAAAAATTGTCTGAGAGATGACTCATTGTTGAGAATGGGTTCATGTATTACATTAAGTAAGATTACTGTGTGAGTCATTTTCCGAGGTACATACCTGACATTTGAACAGTGCCAGCCGAAGAACCTTCAACAAGTCTTGAGCGACATACCCCGGCGTTTGACTAGCGAATTGGGTGAAATCTACATTTTGAAAGGAAGGTATTCTCCGGGATAGCTCTTGAAATATTGCTAATCTTTCAGATTCCTTTGGAGGACTTATGATAATCTGTAAATTGGAGATGAAAAACAGATTTTACTAAAATGTGAAATCAAAAAAATATCATGATCATGATGGCTGGGATAAAAAAATTATTTAAAAAAATTTCCTATAAACATTTATTACCTCCTTCTCAAGTCTTCCAGCTCTGCGAAGCTGCATGGGCACAAGAAAGGCTTTATCCGTTGTGCCAACAACAGTCAACGGGAATCCAGCCGGAATGGAGTCAAAAAGCTTACATAAATGATGCAAAACTCGTGCTCTGTTGTTGTTTCTGGCAGAAGAGGGTGAGTTCGTGTCTAGCTGGAATAGCAAATGAATCCGGGGGAACAACAACACAGTTTGGTATCTGGAAGCTGTCGCCAGGGCTGATGTGAATATGTCGGTGAGAAGTTGGCAAAATCTGGAGGGAGCAGCAGATGAAGAATCCTCCACTCCTCCTGATGAAGGATTAAAGGACAACAAGTGTGCTCCCAGTTTCTTTGCCGTCTCACGCACGACCACAACTTTTCCACAGCCGGATGGACCGGAAATTAGGAGACCATGCGAGAATTCGGTCAGCAATCCAGAAGAAGATGAAGGAGCACCATGTCTCCCAGTGTAAGTGACAGGAACAACTGGATTTTCCACTTGTCTTACTCCTCCTCCTCCACTTGTTTTAATCATCCCGTTTAAAATTTTCGCGGCGTGCTCTAATCCGTACAAATGAACATTGTGTTCTGACACGGACGACTCCTCCATTTCCACAATGCGCTCGTAATACGAGATGTGATGAACATTTGTAATGATAATCTCCGTTCTCCCAGAAACTTTGCCAATGTCTGGTGGCGGTTGTGCTGCTGCTGCTGCTGTGTCAGTCTTTTTATTATTCTTCATAATTTCGCATTCCTCCACAAAAAGGAAACGGACTCCAGGGGAAAATGCTGTTTGGAATGATGCAAGCGGACAGTTTTTCAAATTTACTAGACAGTTGGAGCCAACGTGCACATCATACGTTTGAAAAATTAGACGAATTTTTTCTCCCAACCGTTTCCAATTTGTTTTACACTCGGACAAGTTTTGTGTGGAGTCGGTTTCCTGATTGGAATCATGATGAATTGGATGATATGATGATGATGATACTTTTGATAACATAATGTCGCCCTGTTCTCCTTTTTTCTCTTCACGACTTTCCCTTTTTTCCTTTTCAACATTTTCATGGGAAATGACTTGTCTTGTTGGAGTGCTCGGTTTCCTTTCACATTTGCCGTCCTCCTTTTCGCCAGTCACTTGCACTGATGAAGTTGAGAATGAGGTGGAGGAGGAGGAGGATGATGATGAATAGGTTGTTGTTGTTGCTGGCTTGCTGGCATTGGTAAAAGCATCGGTTTCTTCTTTAGGTGCGGTTTCATTGCCAAAGTACTTTTGACTCTGACTCGGAGGATGTTCCCCTCCACCACCATTACTGGCAGAATGATGATTTTTATAATAATGCAAATCAGAATGGCATATCACTGTCAATCTCATCATCTTAATTGCACCCGACTTGAGGATTTGAACATCCTTTGATGTGCATACAAGTGCATCATTGAATCTCATGGTTGATGGGACACACTGGAAGAGAGGTGCTGTTGATGTTGGAGTTGGAAGACTGGTGGTAGTGGTGGTGGGATGCTCGCCTATAGACATTTTACCTTCACCACCGCCACCACTACTTCTACTGTACCCATCCTTATCATCATGATCATCCTCCTCCTGTTCCATTTGGAGAATGTGATGGGCTAAATCGATTTCCCTCCTGTAATCATTCCCTTTCCTTCCGGATGTTCCTACTTGTTCTCCTCCTTCCACTGTTGCTCCTTCTCTTCTTCTACCCACGTCGTCTTCATCCTCCTGGGACATTACATCCCCATAATAATCAGCATACTTCCCGTTCCTACAGCCAGTATTACTGCCACTATCACTTCTCTGACAACTACTCTCACTTCCTGCCCGAGTTCCTACCGTTTCTTTCCTCCTGTTCGGAGATTCAGAGCTCCTCACAGGTTCATCCTCAGTGGAATGATGCCGGGAGGAGGAAACGGGCTCATTTTCCTGAGACTCTGTCCACACAAGCTGTTGCACCCGGAGATCACAAGGAAGTACTGTAGAGACATCTGGAGAACTGGAGAGGGAACGACGGAGTATTAGTCGTCGATTCCGGGATTTTAGGGAGACACCAATAAACTGTACTTGTGGAAGAGGAGGAGGTGGTGGTGTCTCTTTCTGAACAGCTGGGCTAGCTGGAGTGGTTGTAACTCGAACATTATCTTGCTCCTCGTTTCCGGTTAATAATTTGTCTGGGATGTAGCCTACTTGAAAGTTGGTTAAGATTGGTGGCAGTTTTTGCACTCTCATCTTCATCTTGCAAGCTTCTAACTTGATATCTGTAATTTAAAATGAGAGGAGCACAGTCAATTAATAGTAGATTAGCACAAATAAGCAAAGAATTTAAACTTTAAACACATAAACATGAACTAAGATATTTTTTTTATACACACGCACTTTTCAATTATTTCAGCTGATTACAGATTACAATACAAACCTTATTTAAAGTGGTGAGAACAGGTAGACAAGTCATAATTAACAGATTAGAAAATTCATCCTTTCAACAGCTGATTAACAGATTAAGAATTAATTTCAAACATGGTTCGTTAAACACGATAACTAATCGTAAATTGTATTATTGAGTTTATTGAGAGTATTTTGACAAACCCAATTCCTCAATCTTTAAAGCACGTGTATTTACATACATCAACAAAAAAACAGGTGATTACGCGCCACCACCAGACATTGCACGTTGCAGACATCAACCACTCAATCTCAATGCCAAACGGCCAAGCCAATGCACGCATACCGCATCATCTTTATCGCATGCAATCATCGCTTGTATGGGCTTTGTTTAAATAAGGGCATATAAGGCAGAGAAGCTATCAATTAGTTAAAAAAGATAATTGATAATTCATGATGATCAAAAAATTATTTATTGAGCTGAATATTTGCCTAACGGCTATTTCATTTCTTTAGCGGAAGATGACCATGCACCAGTCATAAAGTCATCGTCACCAATCTGTGGTCTTTTTAGTACTTTTCTGCAATGAGTGACCTCAAATAGATTATCTGTAAACCGGAAATTGTCTTGTCATTGAGGTAAAACTTGACTTAGTGATAATATTTTTAAATGGGTGGAGTAAGCTTTTTATTTAAATAATGCTTGATTAAATATTTTTGCATAAAAATTAAGTTCATAGCTTTACGCATTGTTAGATTTGAGCATAATTGAAAACTTATAGAAAATATGTGTATTAGTATGAGATTTATGATGTATTTAGTATGGCTTTGTAAGTACTTTAAACTTTGAAATAAAAGTAGCACAATAGACTTAATCCTTGCTTTGTGTCCAATGCCATTAATGCGTTATATATTATGCAACATAACAGGTTATTTTGTGAAATTAATAAGTGTTTATATGCTTGAAATATTTATGAGTTCATTTTTGCAGGTATGCATGTAAATATTTAGTAGTTAGTGGGCGTGCAATACATTTTATGCTTTATTTGGTTAGCATTTTTAATGATTGGCGAATTCTTATTAGCTTTTTGTGTATTGCTACAAAACTATTTTTGCTACTAGATATGGTACAAGTGTATTTAGGTAATAAAAAGTGAAATTGAAATGTTAAATATTCTCTATAATATTTGGCATGATTCGATAGCATACACAATACACATATTAGATGCACTCATCGGTTAATAGTTAATAGGTAAAACCGCACTTTGAAAATTTGTATGAATTATCACGGTAAGGTTATCAGGTACAAAAGGCCTTCATTAGGCGTTTAGTAGGAGTTTATTTGCACAAGCTGTTACAATTCGCAAATTTATCGTAAGAAGGTATTATTATGATGGATGATAACGAAGGATGAAGTGTAGATGAAAATATGATGAATGATGAATAATTCTTTTATCTTATCCGACCGTCTTCCAACGAACTGTTACGTCTATCTACAACATTTATTCAAATAATTCAAGACTAATGTCATGCCGTATGATAAGGAAATATTTCCGTTGCAAATTTTGAAGCGAACTGAAAAGTAAAGCTGATGTATATAGGTAATATAAAAAGGTTTTTAAAAGTGCAATTAAATTTGCGGAATATTAAATGAAATTTCAGTGCTTTTTAAAACATTTCATTTTGCAAAAAATTAGGTTTTAAATGAAAATGAATCCTTATTCTCGTCCTAGCCAAATATATAATTCTGCAGGTAAGTAGTTTTTGGCTGAGTATTTTGCAAGTACGTTTTCCTATTCCTGTGGTCACATTGTTAAACATATTGTGAAGGAATGTCTGGCTTTTGCATTATTCGTCTTAGCAATTACCATGATTGACGTGACTAGTGACTGACTACCCAATCCTTATTCCACGTGTGATAGGTTCAGATTTCTCCAATGTCAATGTGGCATGCATAATCTGTTGGTAGTTAGTAGACCCAAGTCCGAAATCTGAAACCACACGGTCTGCGGCTTGAAGATGCGTACAATTTGTCATGCAGCGATGATTATGATTATGTTCTGTTTTTAAATAAAAGTTTTTATTTTTTGCTAACAATTTTATGAGGAAAAGTCACGGGCTACAGCAGGCCGTTCTTTTTATCGAAATAAAAAACATGGGGGAAACAACAACACAATAAAAAGTATTGGACCATGTCTAGATGTTCATCAAAAGATATTAATCTACATAGAAATTCCGACTATTAAACGTTTCTTTGCGGTTCACTCACTGTTACCTTGACGAAAATTAGTCAAAGACATGGGTGGTTACTTGGAACGTTTTTGCACGTGACTCACACTTTTTTGAGAGCACAGCACATCATAATTAGGCGTTTTTTTGCAAGTTAAACCTGCCAAAAAGCATGTACTTGTACGATTTTCTAAGCCTAGCTTATAAAATATATTAATATTAGAAAAAACCACAAGACAAATTGTTATATTTTTTGTGTCTTTCAAGAAACTAGGAAAATGGTGCTTCTTCATTTCGATGACATATGCAAATTCGCAAATATGCTTTGTTCTCTATGAATAGCATCCGGTCCCACAAACCTACCTACTCTCTTTTTTCATGAGGAATGAATATTGAGGTACTCCACCAAACAATGCTACGTGATGCACATCAGCCAAACACAAAATCAAACCAGGAAACGCCATGGAAGCGATTGTAACTTCAGATCACATCCGAAATGGAACCTTGAGAGCATGCTTAAGTGTAAAAATGGTGTCTACTTTCCAGTCTAAACTTTTTACTCCCTGTCAACGCTGCAGTGAATGAACCAAAAAAAATATACAACAATCACAAACAAACGTCAAGTAATACACATAAATCGCTTTATTTATGCTTCTGTACACAACAATCAGTCTCTAAACTGCAAACTAATGTAGAGTGAGTGTGCACAATATCCTATACTGCATTACTACAAGGTTAGGATTTTGGTTGGACACATTGCAAACAGCTTTCCAAAATCCATTCACTACCAGACACCAATCCAATCATACATACTACCAGCAGCATTTGATTAGACTCATAAAGAAGATAATCTTTATTTCGCACAATACTTTGACTTTTGTATCACAACAAGACTTGCGGATATCTTTTGGATAGGCATACCAGTTTAAAGTTGGTATAGCACATAGCACACAAAATGAATGAATTGTGTGGCTACTTTAATGACGGAAGTAAAAAACAAATAATTCGTGGAAACTCTCAACTCTATGAATACTTTTCTGTCATTTTTTCTGCATTTCCTTTGTTTTTGTAGCAAAAGCTATTTGTGTGCGCACAGTGTGCAATAATGTGTGCACTGTGGACAGTTGAGTGCTCATTTTGGACATGAAATTGTCATAATGATTACTCAACACTGCATGCAATTCATGCTAAAACGTTGCTATAAAAGGTATCATATATCATGATTGGGAATCGCGTTTTCATGAATTTTATGTGCACATTGGTCCAGCGTCAAGTCAGGAGTCATCTACTGCTTTTTTCCCACAAATGCACGGTACATAATTTTTTTGTGTGTTTTTAGTCATCTGATTATTATGTATTTAGTGTTACTTTTGTGGTTCTCCATTTTTCCCAAATGAAGGACAACCACAGAACGCAACCGTTATACAGTTTGGTAGTGAAAAAATAACATTATTAGCATATGATATCCCTTCCTCCTTATTATAGTCCAAATTCCAAATAGTCTAAAAGCCATTCAAGGACAACGACTAGTCCGCTGATACGCGTCATGAAAAAAGGATCATCAGCACTGAGAGCGTTGCCATCCATTGTGCCTCCAGAGATTTCTTGGTAAAGTATGGCTACGTGGGTTATTCCCTAATACTACGTAATACTCAAGAAAGCCTTAGGACGAATCCTACCCTCCTGGTGGCGTACACACTTTTAAATCGAATCCACCTTCTTGTCGCTTTGGCTACAAAACCAGTCCTATAAGTTCGTTCGTCGAATTCATAATAGATTGTCATACACAAAAATTTTCAAGGTTGGGTTGAAGAACTGTTTTTATTCAATTTGTTAGGGATCAGCAATTATGCCTGAACAAAGGAAAATGTATTCTTTCTTTGTACCTGATAAACTCATGAAAGCGCCCAGGTGCGTGAATTTTTTGTTTTAGTCAAACTCATGTGTGATATTTCATGCAAAAATGGATGAACAAGAGAGTGTTTTCATTATAATATTCGATTCCTGAATTCATCAAACCTGCAGTCGTTAGCTTTTTAACTGGTTTGATGTACAAAGTAACAATCGGGTTAACTTGATAGCTTTGCTTGTGATTATCAGCTTTCATCTTGAGCCCCGGTAGTTTGGCTCTGTTATTTAATGCCAAGTCGAAGCCGAGGATGATTTACTGGCTGGTCTTAGACTGGTTTCATATCTTTCATCCTGCTGGTCTAGGAGCAATAATGAGAACACAGACAACAGACAGGGGCTATTAAAAATGTACAGATCAAGTAGGTATATAACTTTGCGTATGTCACAAAATCGCAATCGATGCATTTTACTTAATACTTGACTTTGGCAAAGTCAAAAACCTGGTTTACTTTTGATGACACATAATCGCATGACAACACAAATAAGGCTGAAGACATGACTGGTAAGTTTCTCTTTTGAAAACCTGATGAAAATTCATTCATTTCAGACCAGTATTTCTTGATCATGTTTATTGGGCATTGATCAATTCCTGGTACAAAATCAGTACGTATGTACTGAGTATCTGTGAACTGGGTATTTCCCTCTACTACCCTGCAATTACTTGGTATGAATTAATTTTGTGGTATCGAGAAATCATGGGTTCAAATGCTGTCGATAAACATGCAATGAAAAGAACATTTAAAACATGTAACTTCAACCAGCATCCATCTGACCTGAAAATCGCATTTGAAACCTATACCAAGAAACTGGTTGGATGAAAACAATGCACGATTTCTGCTCGTACGTCATAATTCCGTGTCGGTGTTATCTCCAGGGTTCCAGAACTCCCAAACTCTTGAGATAATCCGCATGTTGTCACTACAATAAAAAATGCAACAATTCAAGTGACGTTACCATTAACGCATTACATGAAAAATTGCTACTTCCTCATTACTTCTTTAATTGCACACTTCTCAAGACACTTTACTTTTGCTTGCAATATATCACGAATGTGTATTTTGATCGCTTCTGCGAGTCAAACTCAAGCCGAAATACAATATTTCATCCTATTACCATGGTCTCCATTGTTCAATTGTTTTTATAATCGTGCATTATTTATCTTCCTCCTGTTGAGAACCATTATATGTTTACCATGTCCTATCACAATTTTTATATTATTCTCATCATAAAGAACCTATAGAACTTACGTTTCATCATAGATTCGTAACTACACAGTAGCTGCAAGGAAATTTTATGGAAAAACACGGATTCACAGGTTGCAACAAAGTAATTATTTTAATGTTCAAAGAAAGGCGCGTCAACTTGTGGTATCCATTATAATTCCAAAAATTACTCAACATTTTACATGAAACAACAATGATTAGTTGGGTTTCGGTAAAACAACAATTATTTCCCTTAAATGTTTCAAACCAAAGTTTTGGGACTGGTTTTTCAGTTTGGTAAAGTATAAACATGCATCATTTGTTGATGAAGATTAGAGCTCATCGATTTCAACATTTTCAAAAACGTGCGACTCGTTGGATTTTGCACAATGAAAATAATACATCAACAAAATGCATCACTTATATTCAAAGTCAAACTGATTCTCATTGCGACAAGGCGGTTCCAACTCCAGAGTCTAGAGTATTCTCCACGAAATGTAATGAGGGTGACGCATACTCCACCATCGGCTGGGTAAAAAATGAACACAAAAACATTTACCAGTCGATGTAGGGATTCATGCATGGGACAAATCCCATGTTAGCGTTTGTAAAACTGACCAGTTCAATGTCGTGTCCGAACGTTTGAAAATAAATGAATTATCTAGAAATTTTTTAACAAAGAACAGATCTCCAGCAAATTTTCTGAAAAAGTGCACGTGATAATTATGCAATTATCTTGTGTAACAATAATTTTTTGTATAGACTCATCAAAAAAATTGCTTACATGAAATGAAACCATTAAAGAACAAAGAGCCCTGTTCAACTATGTATCAGATTGTCAATATGCAGTTGCACAATCGCTTTGCTATTCTTAATTCTCAAGTATATTATTTTTTTCTACATTTGTCTTGTCTCCCATGACAATCACACAAAATATTTATATATGTAATTTGTGACGTTCCAGGTTTCATCGACAAGTTGTTCTCGAAAAGTTTTGGTCATGCTGCTCTTTACATAACATTTTTAACAAGTCATACAAAACAATGATCGTTGTTTCGTAACCAGTTTTTCTCCACCAGCAATATTTCTATGAATATATTATGCTTTTTTATAAGAAACCAATGATGAATAAATAGCTACAGAGAAATTACCTAGACATGGATTTTTGAGTAATATGGCTTAATCTGCATGATGCAGATGTGGTGGCGGTGATGATGATGACGATGATGACTGGATATAATTTTTGGGACTTGTGCAATGAACTGAAAATGAATCGTAGCAGAGCATATGTAGATGCAGGAAGGAAATCAACTATTTTTTAATGGTAAGCTTGAATCGATCGTTTTAAATAGTATTGACCACAAACTAGTCTATTAGTCATCTCAATCTCATCTTTGATAAAAGCTGGTAATAATGTATGCGGTATTTTTATAAATTAAGAACTGAATTGGCATGTTAAAAGTCGTACATTACTCACGTGATTGAAGATTTGGACAGGTATAGCTACACAATTTACTCTGAAGCTGTATAGGCAGGGCATACCCAGAAACAAGTTTTATTTTCGCATCTCTCTCAAAATATCAGTCTTCACACTGTTATTTTGAGCAATCACCTATATCAGTTTGGTTTTCTATACTGATAGATAAAAAGTCAAAGATGCTACTATAGTGGTTTTGGCAATTCAGCGAGGATGATGATGCCTAATCAACAGAAAATGTGTGGAAAGCACAATAATATTCCCTACTACCTATGCTACAATAGACAATGCATTCTGCGAAGTTGGGGTACAATTTTCATGATTTTTTTTATATCAACACATATTATGCGTTCAAGTTCAAGAGCAGTGTGCATCATCAAAAAGCACCAAGACTAAACACCTACTATTGTGATTGTAGATTTAAGGTGGAGATCGAGATGACGCACACGCAGTCCATATGATGATGATAAGATATAATGATAACGTGTACTTAAGAAAAGGGTACCAAATACGCAGTAAAAAACAAAGCATTTACTTTGACGTTCTGCGTTATCATGCTACACTTGCGCTTTTTAAAGGAAGCAAAGGAAAAATAGGAACTTGCCGTAAATCTGAATTAACGTTGGGATATATATTTTGACGCAGTATTTAAGTATGGGCTTCTTAAATAGTTTGAGTTTTTTGCTAATAAACATAAAACAATAAATAATCATGAAGGGGATGATGCTTTTCCTTTTATTAGAGGAGATCAAAGTATATTTTTTTTTGCATGCGAGTGTGTGTATGAGTGCTTGGTATCATTCCGTCCATACGAATCTGTGTGTTTTTTTTGCAACAGTGGAGATTTTTGCATGCTATTATTATATGTATGGCACATAACAGGTATTAAAGGCAGTTAGACAAGGAGTAAAGCTGCGACTACTGAAAGCATACCCATCACCGAAAATTTTTCGTTAAAACTTGATCAGTTGCAAATTGTAAAGCAAACAATGTACATGTTCTGCTCTATCGCATTCATCTAGAATAATCAGCAAGGTGCAGAGAGGATTAAACGAGAATAACTTGAAAATTTACTAAATTCGAGAGTGCGTGCGTGCAAAAAGTGCTTTATTGCTTGAGAGAGTTCATTTTATGCAGGATTAGATTGTGTCAGTGAACTAGAAGGGAAATTATCATATTTTTAAAATGAAGTTGCCACCCGAGCCAGAAATTTGTGTGATTGGTGCCGGGATCGCGGGTATTTGTGCCGGAGTCAGATTGAAGGACTCGGATTACCAGAAAATCACAATTTTCGAGAGTAACCAGGAGGTCGGGGGAACTTGGCTGGTTAATAGTTATCCTGGATGTGCTTGTGATGTGCCCAGTCATTTGTACAGTTATTCATTCGCCCCAAAATCAGGTATGCAAAAAAATCCGTAAAAATGCATAGACATATTTTGAGACATTTTTAGCGAAAAAAAAATTCTTTTTTTGAGCAGATTGGTCCAAGCATTACTCAACTCAACAAGAGATCCTGGAGTATTTGAAGGATGTGACCAGAAAAAACAATTTGTACCCTCATATTCGTTTCCAAACCCGGGTGGAGTCCCTTCGTTGGGACGCACCCTCCTTGAAATGGATTGCACTTGTGCATGACACATGCACAGGAAGAAAGGAAAACATTCATTACGACATTGTTGTCAATGCAACAGGCATGCTTCGCATTCCCAATTATCCTGAAGAATTTCTCAAGTTTAAGGGTCAGCTAATCCACTCTGCAGAATGGGATCCCTCCGCCGACCTTCTTGGGAAGCGTGTGGGCGTCGTCGGCACTGGAGCGAGTGCAGTGCAAATCGTACCGGCGATTGCAGACAAAGTCGAGAAGCTCACAGTTTTCCAAAGACGCGCTCCATATATCATGCCTAAGCTGCAGTTTGACTACCCTGAAGTTGCAAAATGGGCTCTTACGAATGTACCTGGTCTTAGGTGGGCTACGAGAACCACGATATTCTGGTTTCAGGAGTTGCTCTACCTGGGATTTAGACATAATACATATGGAGCGAAAATTGCTGAAAAGATTAGTGCAGTCCAAAGGAGATCTCAGATTATGGAGGATGAGGCCCTCAGGAAGAAGATGACACCAAATTATGATTTTGGATGCAAGCGAATACTCCCCTCTAATGATTACTATCCTGCATTGCAAAAACCAAATGTGGATGTGAACTCAAATAGGATTTTAAAAGTGACAGAAAAGGCGATTGAGACAGACGACGGGGCAAAGACGGAACTTGATGTGAGTATTTTGAGGTCAAATTTTTATGAATTTCATGTAATTTTTTTCTTAAGATTCTACATCCGGTTTGGTTTGTTCTCATAGGTTTTAATTTTAGCTACCGGGTTCAAAGCTCATGAGTACTTTGCCCCGATGACCATCTATGGAAAGAATGGGGAGGACATTTTAGACACCTGGAAATCTCTTGGTCCCCGGACATATCTCGGAACGATGAGTAACTCCATGCCCAACTATTTCACTCTTCTCG